>CM055281.1:5048445-5112501 GCA_029237695.1 Conchocele bisecta | reverse complement strand
ACACACCAAGTGACGCTACTGTTAATTTATGACGTCATATTTGGCATTCTGCTAAAAATTTGTCCAATAGCAATAATTCAGCGACATAGTGTTTACATGACAATTTGTAAACGAAAGATGACTACAAAGTGTCTGAAAACATGAATGTTATTATAAATCATTGGAATGTGTCATACAATGGATATAAATAGTGGGCAGTTGTACTTTAAATCATAAAAGTTATGTAGGATCACAATCAGATATCACTCCATATTCTGAATGTCTGAATGAATCAAAGTAGAAGAGATGTGTATCAACCATAAACTAAATAATGTTGTCATCAGTGGATATGGTAGGATGTGTGTATGCCATATGAGCATATTGTCGTAAGACTTGCTCAGTCTGAATGCATTTAACTATAAGAAATTCAACTTTATCTGAATAATAATAGGAATAAGATCAATCAGCATTGTGGAACCGGACGTTTCCATACGTCCTTAAAGTAAAAGAATACCTGGTATTCGACGCATAGTCCAAGCATAGATGATAAACTACTATTAAAATACAAAACCAATGAGTATGTACAAATTCTGAAGGTAGTTGATGTCTGTGTGACCATCGTTCACACAGAACACTCTTTAAAAGTAACCTCATGTGATTGAAATGGCAAAATCGCGAAAATGTGTAAAATTCAACAAGGGATGTAACTCTGGATGATACCTTCGAATATTGGAGATATATGCGTATTATTCTTTGAATATTTGAAACATTGTGTAATGGTACATACACACTAAAACATGCATTCATTCAGTTAAACAAATGACAGCTATTTCAATTAGGTCCCCGGTATATTTTTCTGGGACACCCTGTACTTCATCTGATCCTGTGACAAGAGAATAAATACATTGATTCACAATATAAGAATGTAGATAACCACTGAACTGTGACAGTGATTGCATATCCAGTAATGAAGGAGGCTCAGTCCAGGTGGCCGTTTCACTAAACTTCGTACGACTAAATATAAACCAGACGATCCTAAATTTGCACTTACGAACATCTTAGTCGTACGAAGTTTATTGAAACGGCCCCCTAATCTCCAAGCCAACGCTACATAAACTCAAATATTTAATGCTAGCTCTAAATAATTAGAGCTAGCATTAAATGATTTATAGCTAGCTTCAAATGATTTAGAGAGCTCTTCAAATGATAGCTCTCATTATTTAGAGATAGCATTAATTATTTGAGTTTATGTAGATTGAGTCGCGGATAGCAATGAGTGATAACAAACATTCATAAAAGTCAAGTCAGAATAATATTTACAGAAACTATGATATATTCCATAAATTACGTCGAAAGTCGACGACATTTTTATCCACATTTGCTTTGAACATGTTATCAATTTTATTCGATTTCCAAGTTCAAGACTCCTGCCTGTAGACAAAATATATGTGGCTGTGACTGAAGAAATGGGGCTTATCGGTTTTGCGACCAGTGTATATCCAGATCAGCCTGATCAGGATCTGCACTGTTCACCATTTCATCAATAAACACCCGTCATGCTTCTAACAAGCAATATAGATCTTTAGCAGGCTATATGAGTGTGCTATTTGGTCTGGAGCTACACTGGTCACAAATCCCATAAGCCCCATTTCTCCGGTCACAGCCACATATAAATTGTGTTCCAACTACTTGTCAATATTTGAAAGATTATGGAATTGATAAACGTGCGGCGGATATATATAGAAATCACTATATTGTACTATAATTGTACAAAGTGACGGGTGACGTTACGAATATCGTGATCGCAATATTAACCTCGGCCTGTTGAACAGTGTGAGCTTCCCATGGTGACTGCATTAGAGGGACTCCACTGTAATTCAGATATACATGTACAGTGGAACCTCTCTAAACCGGACACCCTGGGGAGGTCCCCAGGGTGTCCGGTTTAGAGAGGGTTCACTGTAATTAAGCATTCCATGAATACATGTTGTAACGTTCAACCAGGAACAGACACACAAATGAAAGTACAAATGTAATTACAGTGAAACATATTTAAATCTATTCAGCATAGTAGATGATAAACTACTATTATAATACAAAACCAACAAGTATGTACCAATCCGGAATGTCACACAGAACACTCTTTAACCTCATGTGGATTAAATGGAAAAATCTCGAAAATGTGTAAAATTCAACAAGGGGTGTAACTCTGGATAATTTCGAACATTGGAAATATTTGCCTATTATTCTTTGAATATTTGAAACATTGTTAAATAATTCCAGCACAAAAATATTTACACAATTCTCTAGGGGACGTAGAATTCTTTTTTTTATTAATTCGTTCCCGCGAAATAACAATTCGTTCCCACGAAATAACAAATTCGTTCCCTCAATTTAATAATTCGTTCCACGAATTAGCAATTCGTTCCCTCGAATTAACAATTCGTTCCAACGATATAACAATTCGTTCCCACGAATTAACAATTCGTTCCCGTGGGAACGAATTGTTATTTCTTGTTAACGAATTGTTAAATAGAGGGAACGAATTGTTAATTCGTAAGAGTAAAGTTAAAATGTACAAATACTTCTTCATTTGCATCGATATTCGATGCTTGGAAACAACATATTTATTTACTCAAATGTAATGAACTACTGTCTGTTTCACGAAACCAACCCATAGTTTACGGCCATATAAATTAAATTAAAGCAAAATTTAAGAATGAGTCTTCTGTTTATTTCAAATATTGATTTCATTCTGAAAAAAAGAATTTCCCCATGTTAAATCCCCATAGACATCGAGTGAAGATGTCTATGGGGATTTAACATTGGGACATAGAATTTCAGAAATACTGGACCGATTGTCAAAATTAAAACTTTTGTTTTCTTAGTTAGGTCATTACAAAGCTATCTAGCCAGGTTTCAGGGTAAATTTGTCGTTTTTCGGCTCCTCCCACAGCTCCTCCACCTCGTTTTCCCCCATGTTAAATTCCCATAAACAAATCATTTTTCATAATAAAATCAATATTTGACCAAATTTCACGAAATAAAAAGAAGGCTCATTCATATTATCGAAAAGAATATTGTTTTTGCATTGTTTATATGGCCGTAAAATTTTGGCAGATTTCGTGAAACAGACAGTAAACACGTTGATGTAATATGGTAGAATTTGTGAATCACGATGGTGTGTGAGCTAAATTTACAAAAATCGTCTTACGAAAACTTTTATCGTACGAATTTTAATGAAACGGGCCCCTGGTGTAATTGTTATCGACCAGGTCCGACTAAGATACGTGTACTGTATCATATATATGTACGTGTGACATGCAGCTAATAATTCATACCATTTCATAAAATGTCACGATGTTCGAGTCCTTAAACGTCACGAGAAATATATCTTTCTGAGGTAAGAAGTTGATGTGCTGGTATTTCTCTGTTTCCGACTCCATAAGAACTCTGGGGCAAAACCCGTCGGGTGTGTACTGGAGGATTCTGTGCGGATTTACATCACATACGTAAATATTCCCCTCACGATCCAATGTACAGCCGACTGGGTGTGTTATATTCCGTCCCGAGACTGTGAATTCTATATCGCCATTTATCTTCATAACTATTACTTCTCCGGTAGATTCCAGACCCATACACGACACGAAAATACGTCCATTTGCTTCATCCACCGTTAGGGACACTGGTTCGCGGAACTTGTATTTGTATCTCGTGTCACCGTCTGTAAGGTTAAATATAATGACGTCTGTTTTAGCAGTATATAGTAGACCTCCTTGAAAACAGGCAATTCCTAGACAGCGGCCGATGGTTGGGAACTTCTTGTGGAAGGATTTATCTGAAAACTGTCCAGAAACAATATTTATATAACAAATTGTGTTTGCCTTTGGTAATGAAACAGCAACTTGATTTGTATCCGTCACTGTTAACTGTTGCGGCTGACTATCCAGATATACCATATCGAGGTATTCAAACTCAGAATTAAATAGAGTAAGGCATGAATTATTAGAATCACATAACACAAGTGACCTATCCTGCAGGAATGCTGAATCCGAGATATTTGCTTTGTCTTTATCCGATGGCATTTTAAACCGTAACTCTTTCACTTTCTCAATAGTTCTGTAAATCATTTCCTTCTTCTCAAAGCCAACCTCCGATAGCGTCGGTATGGATTGAGACATCCATATTGGTCGGGAAGATCGTCCAACTGACGGAGTTGTCGAACTCAATATCGGCATTCCACTGTTACTGACGAGCCGTGGGGTATGTGCAGTTATTATGTTGTCACTTTCATATTGTCTTCTTTGTTGGTTTCTGTCTGTCCATGATGGGGTTGGTGTTCGGCATATAGGCATTTCACTGGCTCTCCGTGGGGTACGTGCATCTATTGTGTTGTCTCTTTCATTTTGTCTTCTCAGTTGGTTTCTGTCTGTCCATGATGGGGTTGGTGTTCGGCACATCGGCATTCCACTGGCTCTCCGTGGGGTACGTGACCTATCCTGCAGGAATGCTGAATCCGCGATATCTGCTTTGTCTTCATCCGATGACACTTCAAACTGTGACTCTTCCACTTTCTCAATAGTTCTGTACACCATATCCGTCTTCTCAAAGTTGACACCCGCTATCGTCGCTATGGATTGATCCGTCCATTGTGTTGATCGTCCAACTGACGGAGTTGCCGAACTGAATGTCGGCGTTCCACTGTGACTGGTGAGCCGTGTGGTACGTGAATCTTCATTCATTCGTTTTCATTCATTCGGCTCATATTTAAGGGTGGGAATTGGCTCGAACACCTTCCATACCCGGGATATATAGCCCAGTAAAGAAGCAGGCCGATGGTCGTCGGTCTGGTTTATATTTCCGAATTTTGATAAATGTTGCATTTATAATTCAGGCTCCAAAAATGTGCGTCAAATAGAGGAGAATCTATGCAGGTATGGTAACCTATAATTTGAGGCCTCCTATAGCACCCATCAGCTTATATGTGTGTGATATAGTATGGCTGGGTATCGATTTTATTAGATGATTGAGGGGAACCCATACTAGTTTACGTGATTTGTGCGTTTTGAGTGGCACACGGACTGGTCAAATGAAATTAAGTGGCGAGTATACTATCTGAGTCACTAATGTCTAGCAAGTGTGCTCTACGTAATTAACTTATTGTCACATTTAGTCCCAATCCTACCTAATCACCATCGAGAAGAGAAGAGAAGAGAAGAAGAAAGTGATTTCTGACGGTATGGTATTTGACGTGTCACCCTCACCCTATGTTAGTGTGCTGTATCAGAATGCTATATTAACCTATCATGATAACCGTGGTTGCTGATTTTGTGTTGTTAATTGGGTTTTATATATATATTTGTCTTTGTTATTTACTAGCATTTATTTTTAATTTTAAGTTTAGTTTTGGAGTCACCTACCACACGTCAGATTTTGGCCGAAATAGACTAATACACATTAAATCGTTTTATTTTTTTGTCTATATTGAGTAATGCAGATTGTCAATTTCGACATAAAAAGCAATTACTCCTGGTGGAGGAAACCTCCAGTTTCCCCGGTAGCTCCGGAGTCCCTGTAGTAAAGCTCCAAAAAAAAAAACCTCAAAAGGAGGCGATTTTGCACAACTACTCTCAACCAGCTGACTACCTCACCCCACTGACTCACTCAATCAACTTAGCCCAATTCCATTGAATTAGTGGACCACATCAACCCATCCATACACCCGCCAACCACACACCACATCACTTAGCCCAGCCCCCATTCAATCAATCAATCGCACGCACGCACGCACGCACGCACGCACACACACTCACGCACGCAGGCACACACAGACGTACATACACATATACATATGTACACACACATATATACCCATACACACATATACACACATACATATATATATATGCATACACACATCCACACACACACACACACATACATATATATATATATACACACACCAACACACACACACACACGCATATACATACATATATATACATATATACACATATACATACACACATACATACACATACATACACACTACACATATATACGTACCACCTCAAAGACCCCTCGGCATCACGGCGTTCCATTGTTCTGTAAAGTGACGGGAGATGGACATGCATGGTTAATGACAAAATGGGTCCCCCCAGTCAGTATCGGGGTCATTTGTAAGTTGTCACTGGTCATGTCGTTTACATCTACGAGTCGTGTTGCCCTGTCAATATTGTCAGTGGTTGGCCACTGTTATTGGTCTTTATTATTAAAAGTAGATTTAGGAAGATGCAAATAAAAATATGGTAAATGATTTGTGCAGATTTGCATGTATGGTTATCCCCACCCGCTAAAAAATACCGGCCCCCGCATGTAAGCAGTCACTACTTTATAATTTAATAGATAGAGCAATATGTGTCCGGTGGTGAGCAGACCGGATCGTTCGTTTCCCAGCAGGGGTCCCCGATTGGGCATTCCCTACCTGAAAGATCCCTTGGGTTAGTACCAGTCAAGCCCACCCGCCCGGACATTTCATAACGCTATAGATTTCGTAACTGCTCTACTTTAGAGACCTGATCACGAGCAGACTGTAATGCGCAATGCTGTTAACTTCATGAGTGCTCATCATTGGAGGCCGGACGTTAATAGTTGTTAGCTGATTATAGGCTTAATTGTGCATATACAAATTTGTATATGCTAGGATATGACTACGGGCTGGCAATATGTTCGTTAGGGTGCACTCTGGCCTGCCTCGGGAGAAGAACCGCCAAAATATATTGGAACTCGGGTAATTCGGACATTCCCCGTTGAAGTTTATATATTGCCAGCATTTCGCCACACTCCGCATATACTTTATGATTGTATTATGTTTGATATGATTTGATATTTATCTTATTATGTTGTTAGTAATGGTCAGTCAGTGTGGGGTACTGCTCCCCATACGCCGTTCACCATGTAATCACCGTAAGTCGTTACGATACAACATATGTACAACCTATCGTGATATTACTTAATTATATCTGGACGAAGCCTACATGGTCCAATGTAACCTCTGTCACTTAGTTGGCCCACTTCGTTGACTGTATACCCTCTGCCATCCTCATTACTACCTCTATATCTTGGTCTTTAGGTTATCAGTTTGAATTTAAAACTATACTGTTGTTTTTGGAGCAGCGGTATTTACATTTTACCAGTATCCTGTTTCCTTTATGTACTCTAATAAAGCTAGATGCATTTCGGCTTCACATTCCTTAGGAGGAATACTATATGATAATGTGAAGGTGTAATGTTGTGTTTAAGGCAAGACGCTTTTAGATCTTCTCGCGATGTGCTATGGGCGGGGCAATTGAAGAAATAATGCCAAGGATCTTCAATTTCGTCCTCGTCACAATTTGAACAATTCATTTTATCTTCACTACTATTTATCATGATGGTATAGATTAGATTTTATGCCATTTCTGCCTAGCCTTAGTCTGGATATAATTATGTCTGCTCTCCTATCTTTACTATACAATTTACATTTTGTAGGGAGGTGGGGCACATTGCTTGCAAAATATGTCCACCATTTTTGCCTAAGTGTTCATTATTCCACCTTGTTTGCCACTTTGACCTACATTTTTGTTTGATGAGAGAATATATTTCACGATGTGTTGGTAATGTTGCATCATTGTTTCCTATTAAATGCGCTGTGCCTGCAGCCCTATCAGCGTCTTCGTTACCGGGTATTCCAATATGGGAAGGGAACCAATCTATGTTTATTAGCTTGCCTTTAGATATTGTATTGCTTATTAATGTTTTGATGAGATGTATTTTGTCAGGTCTTGTTTTAGAAGTACCGGAGTTGATTGCTTGGACGGAGCTTAGTGAATCCAGTTAAGATGACTGTATCCTTATAATTATCTAATGTTAGGTTATAAATGAGGGCCTTCTCGATTGCTATTAATTCTGATGTGAATACTGTTAGTGTGGAAGTCAGCTTGTATTGTTCTACGTAATTTAAATGTGGAATCACGAAAGCGAAAGTGCGGATGTGATGCCTTGTTCGATATTTTTGCTACCGTCCGTGTAAATTTGCAGGCTATCTTTCCATTTTTTGTTTATGTGGTCTGTTGCTAGTTTTAGGTTAATAATTGGATCCATTGTCTTATTTTTTATTATTTCTGTTAGATCTGATTGTGCAGTTATTTCGAAAGGATAGTAAGGTATATGGGTCTGATACGGCTGCATTTCATCAATTCATTCAGTCCATATTCTTGAGTTAGTATTTGTGCATTCATAGCGTAACATGTTTGTAATTTCCTACCTGTGGATTTTGCTTTTTTAATTTTGTTTGCTTCTTTATCGTTATGTTTGTTTTTATACTTTTGATTATTTTCTTTTATGGTTGCTTCTTTTTTAAGTCTTATTCTGTTATATTTGTATACCCGCCTAGGTCGTATTTGTTCGTTAACTGGCAGGTTTACACCATGTGGCTGGGTGGCGCGCCCAATATTTGATTAGATTTCCTTCACGCCTCAGATCTAATGGTTCTACTACGGTTTCTACCTCGACTGCAGCGGCTCTAGTTGATTTATATGCACCTGATTGCCACTTTGAGGGCCGCTCTTTGAATTAGTTCTAGTTTAGCTAAGTGTTCCGCTGCAGCGTCTTTATACAGCATGCTGCCATAGTCCATTTTTGATAATAATAGAGCTTTGTACAACAATAGAAGGGATAGTTTATCCGCTCCATATGACGTACCCGATACTAGTTTCATTAAGTTGAGATCTTTTCTACAGCGTTGGACTATGTTATTTATATGTGTTCCCCAGGTAAGTCGATCGTCCAAATACATACCCAGGAATTTTACACATTTTGTGTATGGTATTGCTTGATTGTTTACCATTAGATCTTTAATTTTATAAGTTTGTTCTCTTATGTATGCATACCGCTGCTCCTCATTTTTATAGCAGAGTAATCCACCGCCATGAAATATGACTGCCTCAGTTATTGCGGGGAGATTTTGAAAGCCCCATTTGTTTTGCCAAATTGTTATTTTATCTAGTGCTGTCTGTATTACCCCCAGGGCTACTCTGAGATCTGTATGCTCTTTCCAGATCGCGCCGTCGTCGGCAAATTGTGACAGGCCTGGTTTTGTGTTTGTACTCATACTGTTTAATTCTGTATATAATGTATCTATCATGACATTAAATAGTGTCGGGCTTATGACACTACCCTGGGGGCTGCCATTATCAATACTTTGAAATTCTGAATGCTCTGTGCCTATTCTTACTCTAATTTTTCTGCCCGTCAGAAAGTTATCTAACCATAGCAACATTCTGTGAATCTATTCTGTTGTCTCTTTTAAATTGTGTTCTCGATTGGCTTCTGTCTGTCCGTGATGAGCTTGGTGTTTGGCATTTCGACATTCCACTGGATCTCCGTGGGGTACGTGCAGCTATTGTGTTGTCTATTTTCTTTGATGCCGAGTTTGCTTCTGGTAGCATGGTAGTAACAGTGTTTGATGATGTACAACCCATTTCACGATCGCTGATAGTCAGTATGTATAAAATGTATGAACGGCAAATCGATAGCTCTAAATAATTAGAGCTACCATTCTATATTTAGAGTTAGCTCCAAATAAATCGAAGAGTTCTCTAAAAAAACAAGAGCTAGCTCTAAATATGTAATACTAGCTATAATTATATATATTTAGGCTAGCATTAATTAGTTGAGTTCATGTAGATTTGGCGATCCATGCAAATGAACGCGTGTAAGCTACTTGTAGAGTAACTATGTATTTAAATGTCGCATGACGTTGTTTATAAACAAACGTATTGATAAGGAAAGTCCTATATCGTACGCACATTCGTTGCAATTATGATCTAGCAGACTCGCAACGAACGCAGCGCGCTTTCTCGAAAAATACTCACGTATCTGTATGTGATAATTTCTGTTGTATCTGTGTATTCACTATTCATGCACATGAGCAGTGGCAGTGGTTGCAATACAATATCTAGAAATGCATAACTCTGACGCACATATGATTAAAACACGTCCTCTGTTGACTCGGTTGATCGTGTATTCCATGTATATTACGTCCGGGATGTATTCACGGAACGGTGCATGGAAATCCTATTCACGAATGGCAATAAGGTAAACCTATACGATTCATGATATATACCTATTCAATAGCGTCTTTCAAGTGAAAATTGCTTTTAGTGGGACTACATTCTCGAAAAACAACACTATACCATTTGCGAAAGTCATCGACTACAGTGTATATTGATTAACAATATTACCTCAATTGATGCCGAAAGTGGACGGAACTTTCAGATGAACAAGTGCGATTTATTTAGCCTACGTAGTTACTGTTTGTTCGTATACGTGGACAGTGCTTGGAAGATAGTGGATATATAGTCAGTGTAGATATGCAGTGTAGGATACGACCATTTATTATCAGTCATTGTGCCTCAGGCCAATGTAGCGCAGGTTACCTGGTAATACGGCAAATGGGACTATCCACGAAATGTCACCTAGATCGGGGACCAGTACGAAGTCACCTTCATAATTCATATACAGTGGAACCCCTTTAAACCGAACACTCTGGGGAAAGATTGAAAAGTTCGGTTTATAGGGATTTTCGGTTTAGAGGGTTTTTCTATTTCCAGTTAAGGAAATGTATGTTTTCCATCATTAACTCTTGGATTTGTATAGTATATACCATTATTACCATACTGAAAGTACACATTTTTTCAATAAATACGATTCTAAAGCACTCTCAACTTGCCATTTATATGGAGAAATAAGAAATGTATCCCCAAATTACGCTCCTTAACGGGGCTCGGCTACCCAGTTGTATTGTATCATGTCGACATGTGTAATTCCCAATAAACAGAGTGCAGATGACATGGGATAAAGGCCCCTAAGTATTTTGTGCCACTGTGGAACTTTCTCGATCAGCTGGAGCGCTCTTTTAAGACCAGAATGTGTTTTTTTGTATTGACATTGCAAATAGTGCAGATTCGCAAGGGGTATAGCAAATAGTGCAGATTCGCAATGTAATCTGAGTCTACGGTCTACACTGGTCGCAAAGAGCATATGACACATTTCGCGTGTGCTGTGTAGTTACCGCGAGCTGCTACAATAGTCCACGTACAGGCTACATTCACGAGTTTACAGCCTGGTTAAGTAATTATCAGATTGTCTCAATTAATCGGTCGGTGGGTTCACAAATAATGTGCCGATTATTTATTTTATTTCCGTAATTGTTACGTACGCGTATACTTAAATTGTGAACCATGCTATTGTAATGAGCTTGTAAAACAGCAAACATGTCTCGTATTTAGGTCGCATGTATTGCGCATTACACGCATGGATAGCGCAAGTACAGAGCTCAAGTTAATGTGCGTAATTTGATCAATTTTGTTATTTCTTCCACACAAATGTTAAGTTGGGAGTCCGTTAGAATCGTCCCATTCTCGTGGCTCCGCATTTTGGGAAACAGAGCTGAATGTGGTCCCGTCATTTGGTATTGTGGTCCCGTCACTTGGTAATGTGGTCCCGTCACTTGGTAATGTGGTCCCGTCATTTGGTAATGTGGTCCCGTCACTTGGTAATGTGCTCCCGTCATTTGGTAATGTGCTCCCGTCATTTGGTAATGTGCTCCATCACTTGGTAATGTGCTCCAGTCATTTGGTAATTGGTAATGTGCTCCGGTCACTTGGTAATGTGCTCCCGTCAATTGGAAATGTGCTCCCGTCATTTGGTAATATGTTCCCGTCACTTGGTAATGTGCTTCCGTCATTTGGTAATGTGCTCCCGTCACTTGGTAATTTGCTTCCGTCATTTGGTGCTAACTTCATTCGGTGGTGCTAACTTCATTCGAAAGATCACCAAAAACCCATTGTATATACGCCAAGTCCGGGTCCCGTGGAATTTCGGCAGAACTAATTACACATTAATTAGATTATAACAAGTCAGGCTTTTTTCATCACGTAGCCACATATATGTATCGCTGGACAAAATGCTATGCATACAAGCCATATGATTTTTATTTTGTACCTAAGCTGAGCGATATCTCATGAAAAATATTTACGATACTTTCCGTAAATGACGTCGAAAGTTGACGAAATGTTCAGAACAAATAACGTCCTATTCCGCATTTGCACTGAAGATCTCATCAATTTTCCACATCATTTACGGAACAAAATATCGCAGTTTTTGTCCAGTGGAACCTCTAAACCGAACAACCAGAAACATTTGTGATCATAATGTTGATGGGTTTCATGGTCATTTATCTCGGGTGATAATGCATGTTCATGCATAGAGATGGTCCGGTTTGGAGGGGGTCCACTGTAATACTGATGTGGATATACACTGGTAGCAGAACCCATAGGCCCAGTTTCTTCAGACACAGTCACATTAAATGGTTAATAATATATGCACTCTTTGTAATTTCCTTTTTCATTTCTCTTTGTTACACATAATATACACTTATACATACATGCATTATACAATTGCAATTCAGTTGTACAAGTATTCAACCGATCTGGCTATATTCTAACACAAAAATATATATGTTAAATTATTGTCAGAGTACCGCCTTATCGGCACGATAAATGACATGCAGGAGTGTACCAGTATCTATGAGGGCAACAATGAGTTTATAATAGTATAGTATACACAATATATACTGGGATAGGGGTATATTATAGGGCAGTTATTGGGCTTAATATGATCACCGTGGAAGAAAAACAATAAGGTAATATTAGGCAACCTCATTATAATATGCACTATGCTACTTATCTAGTTTAGTTATAAATAACCATTCCATTTTGACTTAAACTGTTCATGTTTGTTTTTCATAATTGCTATTGTTTCTTCAATTGAAATTGTTTGTCGAAGGCAGAGATTAAATGAGTTTAAAGTAGGTATTGTTGAAGAACATTTAAATTTGAAAATACAGTGTTTTGCTAACAGAATAATGAAACTAATTGAGATAGATTAATGTTTGGATAATATGTTAATATTGCAAAATGAGATGTATTCGTAAGTTAAATTCATGTTATATCCCAGTACTTTTGATTTTATCAGTTGATTTATATCCGTCTAAAATGATTGAATGATTAAACATTCCCAAAACATGTATTTATTAGAGTCCATTGACATATTGCAAAATTCACACAAGTTGCATGGTTTTATCTTTCATCTGAATAAAAAATAATTGTTTGGAATGATTCTCATTAGGTATGTATACATAACATGCACTCTTACAACATATGGAGACCGGCTGAGAAAGGTATTTTACTACATACAACATCTGAAACAATTGATACTCCTTGTCCTCCTGCACATCCACATTAACATCTTACCGTTTTGTGTTTGTCAGTTAGCCTACTTATTGAACTGTATGATGAACATCATAGTTCTGATGCGCAGGCTGCTATGGGGCTATGTTGTCCCCTAGTGTTGTCAACCGATGGACCATATAACTGTATCAGTTAACGTGTTGAAACGAGCGGACGAGTGGATTTGTCGAGGCCTGCTATTTAACATTGCGAGCTTCCCATGGTGACTGCATTAGAGGGACTCCACTGTAATTCAGATATACAAGTACAGTAGAACCTCTCTAAACCGGACACCCTGGGGACCTCCCAGTGTGTCCGGTTTAGAGAGGGTTCACTGAAATTAAGCATTCCATGAATACTTGTTGTCACGTTCAACCAGGAACAGACACACAAATTAAAATAATTACAGTGAAACCCATATAAATTAAAGACAATATGGCCCCCATGGTGTCCGATTTAGAGAGGTTCCACTGTATTACATGTGTATGTAACGAGAACTTCAAGACCTGTTAGTGTGCTTTAAAATCGAAACATCGACAGAATTAGTTTAAGCCTGGTTTTATCATGAACATGTAATAAGTGAGATTTAAGCCTGATTTAAAATCATGAACCTACTTACATGTGTAAAATAGTTAAGCCTGGTTTAAAATCATGAACACGTACATGTAATGGTGAGAGTTAAGCCTGATTTAAAATCATGAACATACGTACATGTAATGGTGAGAGTTAAGCCTGGTTTAAAATCATGAACATACGTACATGTAATGGTGAGTTAAGCCTGGTTTATCATGAACATAGTACATGTATTTGGAGAGTTAAGCATAAAATCATGAACATACGTACATGTAATTGTGAGAGTTAAGCCTGGTTTAAAATCATGAACATACGTACATGTAATGGTGAGAGTTAAGCCTGGTTTAAAATCATGAACATACGTACATGTAATGTGATGAGTTAAGCTGGTTTAAAATCATGAACATACTACATGTAACTGGATGAACATATTGTGAGAGTTAAGCCTGGATTTAAAATCATGAACATACTACATGTAATGTGAGATTAAGCCTGATTTAAAATCATGACATAACGTACATGTAATGGTGAGAGTTAAGCCATTTTGTGAAAATCATGAACATACGTACATGTAATTGTGAGAGTTAAGCCTGATTTAAAATCATGAACATACGTACATGTATGTGAGAGTTAAGCCTGATTTAAAAGAATCATGAACATACGTACATTGTAATGTTGAGAGTTAAGCCTGATTTAAAATCATGAACATACGTACATGTAATGTGAGAGTTAAGCTGATTTAAAATCTGAACATACGTACATAGAAATGTGAGTTAAGCCTGATTTAAAATCATGAACATACGTACATGTATGTGAGAGTTAAGCTGATTTAAAATCGTGAACATACGTACATGTAATGTGAGAGTTAAGCCTGATTTAAAATCGGAACATACGTACATGTAATGTGAGAGTTACGCTGATGATAATCTGAACAATACGTACATGTAATGGTAGAGTTAAGCTGATGTGAACATACTACATGTAATGGTGAGTTAAGCCGTGATTTAAAATCGTGAACATACGTACATGTAATGGTGAGAGTTAAGCCTGATTTAAAATCATGAACATACGTACATGTAATTGTGAGAGTTAAGCCTGATTTAAAATCATGAACATACGTACATGTAATGGTGAGAGTTAAGCCTGATTTAAAATCCACTAACAGTAATGTAGAAGGAGTTAACCTGATTTAAAATCAGAACATACGTACATGTAATGTGAGAGTTAAGCCTGATTTAAAAATCATGAACATGTCAATGTAATTGGAGTTAAGCCTGATTTAAAATCGAACATACTTACATGTAATGGTGAGAGTTAAGCCTGATTTAAAATCAGTGAACATACGTACAATGTATGGTGAGAGTTAAGCCTGATTTAAAATCATGAACATCGTACATGTAATGGTGAGTTAAGCCTATTTAAAATCGTGAACATACGACATGTAATTGGTGAGTTAAGCCTGATTTAAAATCATGAACATACGTAACATGTAATTGGTGGTAGTTAAGCCTGATTTAAAATCGTGAACATACGTACATGTAATGGTGAGAGTTAAGCCTGATTTAAAATCGTGAACATACGTACATGTAATTGTGGGAGTTAAGCCTGATTTAAAATCGTGAACATACGTACATGTAATGGTGAGAGTTAAGCCTGATTTAAAATCATGAACATACGTACATGTAATTGTGAGAGTTAAGCCTGATTTAAAATCATGAACATACGTACATGTAATTGTGAGAGTTAAGCCTGATTTAAAATCATGAACATACGTACATGTAATTGTGAGAGTTAAGCCTGATTTAAAATCATGAACATACGTACATGTAATTGTGAGAGTTAAGCCTGATTTAAAATCATGAACATATGTACATATTGGTAGAGTAGCTGATATCTGAACATATGTACATGTAATGGTGAGAGTTAAGCCTGATTTAAAATCGTGAACATATGTACATGTAATGGTGGGAGTTAAGCCTGATTTAAAATCATGAACATATGTACATGTATTGGTGAGAGTTAAGCCTGATTTAAAATCGTGAACATATGTACATGTAATGGTGAGAGTTAAGCCTGATTTAAAATCATGAACATATGTACTATGTAATGAGGAAGATAAAGTCGATATCGTGAATAAGCCTATTTAAAATCATGAACATATACGTTAATTGGTGAGAGTTAAGCCTGATTTAAAATCATGAACATATGTACATGTAATTGGTGAGAGTTAAGCCTGATTTAAAATCGTGAACAACGTACATGTAAATGTGAGTTAATCCTGATTTAAAATCATGAACATAGTACATGTAATTGGTGAGAGTTGAAGCCTGATTTAAAATCGTGAACATATGTACATGTAATGGTGGGAGTTAAGCCTGATTTAAAATCATGAACATATGTACATGTAATTGTGAGAGTTAAGCCTGATTTAAAATCGTGAACATACGTACATGATTGTAATGGTGGGAGTTAAGCCTGATTTAAAATCGTGAATCATGAACCTATTTGGCTACATGTAATTGGTGAGAGTTAAGCCTGATTTAAAATCGTGAACATATGTACATGTAATTGGTGAGTTTATTAAGCCTGATTTAAAATCGTGAACATACGTACATGTAATTGTGAGAGTTAAGCCTGATTTAAAATCATGAACATATGTACATGTATTGGTGAGAGTTAAGCCTGATTTAAAATCATGAACATATGTACATGTAATGGTGAGAGTTAAGCCTGATTTAAAATCGTGAACATACTACATGTAATTGGTGAGAGTTAAGCCTGATTTAAAATCGAATACGTACATGTAATTGAGTTTAAGCCTGATTTAAAATCGTGAACAGTACATAAAATTGTGAGAGTTAAGACTGATTTAAAATCGTGAACAATGTACATGTAATTGTGGGAGAGGTAATTCATTGAATTAAAATCGTGATAACCGTCTGATTGTAATGGTGGGGAGTTAAAGCCTGAAATTTAAAATCGTTGAACATACGCACATGAAAATGGGTGAGAGTTAAGCTGATTTAAAAATCGTGAACATCCTCATGTAATTGCGAGAGTAGCCTGATTTAAAATCGTGAACATACGTACATGTAATTGTGGGGAGTTAAGCTGATTTAAAATCGTGAAACATACTTACATGAATTGGTGAAGTTAAGCTGATTTAAATTCGTGAACATACGTACAGTAATTGTGAGAGTTAAAGCCTATTTAAAAATCATGAACATACGTACATTTAATTGTGGAGAGTTTTAAGCCTGTATTTAAAAATCGTGAATACGTACTGTATTGTTGAGAGTTAAGCTGATTTAAAACATTGAAAATACGTACATGTGGGAGTGAGAGTTTAAGCATGATTTAAAATCGTGAACATAGTTACAGTAAATGTGAGAGTTAAGCATGATTTAAAATCCAATGAACATACGTACATGAATTGTTGAGTGTTAAGGCCTGTTTTAAAACATGAACATTACGTTACATTGTAATTGTGGAGAGGTTAAAGCCTGAATTTAAAATCATGAACATACGAACATGTAATTGTTGAGAGTTAACCTGAATTTAAAATCGTGAAACATACGTTCATGTAAATTGTGGGAGTTAAGCCTGATTTTAAAAATCGTGAACATACGTACATGTAAATTTGTGAGAGTTAAGCCTGATTTAAAATCGTAACATACTACATGTAATTGTTGGAGAGTTAAGCCTATTTAAAATCAGGAAACATACTTACATGTAATTGTGAGAGTTAAGCCTGATTTTAAAAATGTGGGAAATTACGTACATGAAATTTGTGAGAGTTAACCTGATTTTAAAATCGTGAATCTACGTACATGTAATGGTGGGAGTTAAGCCTGATTTAAAATCGTGAACATACGTATATGTGAACATACGTATACGTATAGTTAAGTGAACATACGCACATGTAATCGTGAGAGCTAAGTATGCTTTAAAATGCTTTAAAATCGTGAACATGCGTGCATGTAATAGTGAGAGTTAAGATTAACTCTCTCCAATACATGTATGTACTGTTGAATTCCGATAACGTGGTAAGGGCAAAGGTCACAGGAGATTCCGGCAAAGGTCACAGGAGATTCCATGTCGAACCGTAATAGGTAAAGTAGGTGTGTTATAAATGCAAAACTGATATTAGCATGACGATGTATCATGCATGTCACCAATGTTGGCCCGAAATATATTGAAGTAACGTTCAGGCATATATCAAGTTGTCACTTTTGTTGTTACGTACTTGCTGAAAAATAAAATAGTGAGCACAGGCACTCGAATCGTATATGTATCACATCAATATACGTCAAGTGCTCATTGGAAATGCATGCATGAGCGAGTCAATATTAATCGATAACGATGCACCTGTGTTTCATTATCTAATTTTAGAACATACAAGAAGTGTAAAACATACGTGCACCTATATCAGCCTGTGACCAATACATACAGTTCGTATCTGATGCATATAGCGTAGTGGTAACAGTTATAGTTTTGTTTAATTAATCAACGTGTGGATTAAATTGCAAAATCGCGAAAATGTGTAAAATTCAACAAGGGATGTAACTCTGGATACCTTCGAATATTGGAGATAAATGCGTATTATTCTTTGAATATTCGAAACATTGTTTAATGGTACATACACAGTAAAACATGCATGCAACAGTTAAACATATGACAGCTATTTGAATTAGGTCCCCGTTGTTCTTTTTGGTCACCCTGTACTTCATCTAATCCAGAGAGAAGAGAATACTTACGTTGATACAAAATATAAGAATGTCGATAACAAAATATAAGAAGATTGGTAGCTTAGTTAGAGCTAGCATTAATTATTTTATTATATGTACATTTGGCGTTCCATAAAGTCGCGGACAGGAATGAAAGATAATAAACACTCATACAGGTCATGTGATTGTGTACCTAACAAAAATGTGCGTTTTTTTAGGAATAATATTTACAGAAACTATGACATATTCCATAAATGTCGTCGAAAGTCGACGAAATTTGTATCCACATTTGATTTGACTCCTTCCAGTAGACAAAATAGTTATATATGGCTGTGACGGAAGAAATGGGGCTTATCAGTGCTGCGACCAGTGTAGATCCAAATCAGCCTGTGCATTCACACAGTCCGATCAGGATCTGCACAGTCCACCATTCCATCAATAAATCACACATCATGCCTAAAACAAGCAACATAGATATTTATCAGGCTATATGAGTGCGCTATTCGGTGAGGAGCTACACTGGTCATACATCCCATAAGCCCCATTTCTCCGGTCACAGCCACATATAAAGTGTGTTACAAGTGCGATGGATGCTTCATAGATGGAGCTGTGAACTGATCAGGCTGATATGTACGGAGACCCGCAGGGACGTAGCATTCCTTTTTTTTCTCATTAATTCGTTCCCACGAAATAACAATTAGTTCCCACGAAATAACGATTCGTTCCCTCAATAAATAGTATCATATTATGTTGTAGTTAGCAAATATTAAACACAGTTGTATGTTTTACAATTACATGTAATACATTATACTTCTATACACCTGTGTAGTCACGTAAATATACATACATCACAATTGGTCTATCATTTACGGAGACCCGCAGGGGACGTAGAATTCTTATTAATTCGTTCCCACTAAATAACAATTCGTTCCGACGAAATAACAATTGTTCCCTCAATTTAACAATTCGTTCCCACGAATAAGCAATTCGTTCCATATAATTAACAATTAGTTCTCACGATATAACAATTCGAACGAATTGTTAAATTGAGGGAACGAATTGTTAATTCGTAAGCGCAAAGTTAAAATGTACAAATACTACTTTATTCTTTTTATTTCGTGAAATCTGGTCTAATATTGATTTCATTGCGAAAAAAAGAATTTCCCCATGTTAAATTCCCATATACATCGAGTGAAGATGTCTATGGGGATTTAACATGGGGACATTTTTAGAATTTCAGAAATACTGGACCGATTGTCAAAAATTAACATTTGTTTTCTTAGTTAGGTCATTTCCAAGCTATCTAGCCAGGTTTGAGGGTAATTTTTTCGTTTTTCGGCTCCTCCCACAGCTCCACCACCTCGTCCCCCCCCCCCCCCCCCCCCTTCCCCCCCCCTTGTTAAATTCCCATAGGCAAATCAAACGGGCCCTTGGTGTAATTGTTATCGACCAAGTCCGACCAAGATACGTGTACGTGTGACATGCAGTTAATAGTTCATACCATTTCATACAATGTCACGATGTTCGAGTCATTAGACGCTACGAGAAATGTATCTTTCTGTGGTAGGAAATTTATGTGCTGGTATTTCTCTGTTTCCGACTGCAAGATAATTTTGGATAAATTCCCATCGGGTGTGACCTGGTGGATTCTGTGTGGAAATTTATCACATATATAAATATTCCCCTCACGATCCAACGTACAGTCGACAGGGTGTGTTATGTTCACTAACGAGACTGTGAAGTGTATACCGCCAGCAAGGCTCATAGCAGCTACACTTCCCCTAGTTTGCAGACCCATACACGACACGAAAATACGTTCATTGTATTCATCCACAGTTAGGGACACAGGTTCGCAGAACTTGTATGGGTGTTTGAAGTCATCTTCTGTATGTATAAATTCAATGACGTCTGTTCCATCAGTATATAGTAGTCTTCCTTGAATACAGGCAATTCCTTGACAGCGGCCGATGGTTTTGAAATGCCTGTGTAAGGATTTATTTGAAAACTTTTCAGAAATAATATTTATATAACAAATTGTGTGTGTATTTGGTAATGTAACAGCAACTTGATTTATATTCGTCACTGTTAAATTATACGGCTTACAATCCAGATATACAATATCGAGGTATTTAAATTCAGAATTATATAGAGTTAGGCACGAATTATTTGAATCACATAAAACAAGTGACCCATCCTGCAGGAATGCTGAATCCGAGATGTTTGCTTTGTGTTTATCCGATGGCACTTCAATCCATACATCTTCCACTTTCTCAATATGTCTGTGCATCATTCCGAGCTTCTCAAAGTCGACCGCCGATGGCCTCGCTATGGATAGAGACGTCGATATTGCTCGGGAAGATCGTCCAACTGACGGAGATTCCGAACTGTATATCGGCAAAACACTGTGACCGGCGAACCGTGAGGGACATGCAGCTATTGTGTTGTCTATTTCAAATTGTCTACTCAGTTGGCTTCTGTCCGTCCGTGATGGGACCGGTTTTCGGCATATCGGCTCTCCACTGGCTCTCCGTCGTGGGATACTTGCAGCTTGTTCACTGTCCTTGTCATTGTACTTGATTTGTGTCGTCAAGTGTTCGTATTCGTGGTTCCCGTGCATATATTCTATTACTGTCGGGTTTTCTGTTGTTATGTGAGTATTAATAACATTGCTTGATATTGAGCTTATACAACAACCCATTTCACAATCGCTGATAGTCAGTATGTATAAAATGTATGAAACGGCAAATGTAAGTCAAATAATTAACGATAGCTCTAAATAATTAGAGCTACCATTCTATATTTAGAATTAGCTCCAAATAAATCGAAGAGTTCTCTAAATCAACAAGAGCTAGCTCTAAATATGTAATGCTAGCTCTAATTATATATATTAAGGCTAGCAATAATTAGTTGGAGTTCATGTAGATTTGGCGTTCCATGCAAATGAACACGTCTAAGCTACTTGTAGAGTAACTATGTATTTAAATGTCGCATGGCGTTGTTTATAAACAAACGTATTGCTAAGGAACGTCCCATATCGTACGCACATTCGTTGCAATTATGATATAGCAGACTCGCAACGAATGTAGCGTGCTTTCTCGAAAAATACTCACTGACCTGTATGTGATAATTTCTGTTGTATCCGTGTATTCACTATTCATGCACATGAGCAGTGGCAGTGGTTGCAATACAATATCTAGAAATGCATAACTCTGACGCACATATGATTAAAACACGTCCTCTGTTGACTCGGTTGATCGTGTATTCAAGGTATAGTACGTCCGGGATGTGTTCACGGAACGATTTACTGAAATCATATTCACGAATTACAATAAGGTAAGCCTATGCCATCCATCGATATTTACGTATCCAATAGCATCTTTCAAGTGAAAATTGCTTTGATTGGGACTATGTTCGCGGAAACCAACATTATACCATTTGCGAAAGGCATCGACTATACAGTTTCATTCGTTTACTCAAAGTCGGTTAAGTATAATTCCCTCATTACGTCGAAGTCGTGTCCAAGTCCCGTTTCAGATCATATTATGTTCAATGTAACTGGCTACCGTTATGTCGAATTTATTTACGTCGAATTTTCGCCAATTCGAACTAATTTTTAGGTCCCGAAAACAGAAATGTCTGGTATTTCACTCAAGTCAAGTCAAAGTGTCAATTTGCACTCGAAGTGCGAATTCGCGGCGCCAATTTACCAGATCGAAGACTAGACTTGTTTACCTGCGTAACAATGTGTAAACAAACTTTGAATAAGTGTTAACGGTGATTTACTCGACACCAATTAAACTGTAAGCGGTTTACATGCTTTATTTATTACGCATAGTAAAATGTTACTTTACTGCTTTGACTTTTCTTTTCTTGTTCCACCCTGATAATACAGAATCGCATATGTAGTTCGACTACACACATGCGTGTATAGGCAAACGCAAGTAAACACATTATACATGTAGTTGCAAAAGTAAGTGTAACTCCGTCTGTCGCAGGTCGTATAGGAGATGCGTCCCGTAACGTGTAAGGCAATATTTCGAGGTCCTGTTCAGATTTCCTTACGTCGAACTTCGGTTTACTCGAAGTATTTATCACAGTCCGACGGATTTCGAGTAAACGATCGTGCTCTGTAGTGTATATTGATTAACAATATGACCGCAACTGATGCCGAAAGTGGACGGAACTTTCATATGAACAAGTGCGATTTATTTAGCCCACGTAGTTACTGTTTGTTCGTATACGTGGACAGTGCTTGGAAGATAGTGGATAGTCCGTGTAGATATGCAGTGTAGGATACGACCATTTATTATCAGTCATTGTGCCACATGCCAATGTAACGCAGGTTACCTGGTAATACGGCAAATGGGACTATCCACGAAATGTCACCTAGATCGGGGACGAGTACGAAGTCACCTTCACACTTCATATAATACTGTACTATAAGTGTAAGCGGTCCATAAACGAATGGGGAAGCATGATAAGGATAAGGCAACCTCATTTTGGTATGTGACTAGAGAACTCGGGTTTATTGTATTTCTGCTCAGGTTAGCTCCCGGTCAAATAGCACCCTCCAGTAGCCTGGTAACGATCTGTATTGCTTGTTATAAGCATGACGGGTGCTCCACCGATGTAATGGCGAACAGTGCAGATCCTGATCAGACTGTGCTGATGCACAGGCTGATGTGGGTATACACAGGTAACAGAACCCATAGGCCCAGTTTCTTTAGACACAGTCACATTAAATGTTTAATAACATATGCACTCTTACAACATATGAAGCCCGACTGAGAAAGGTATTTTACTACATACAACATCTGAAACAATTGATACTCCTTGTCCTCCTGCACATCCACATTAACATCTTACCGTTTTGTGTTTGTCAGTTAGCCTACTTATTGAACTGTATGATGAACATCATAGTTCTGATGCGCATGCTGCTATGGGGCTATGTTGTCCCCTAGCGTTGTCAACCGATGGACCATATAACTGTATCAGTTAACGTGTTGAACATTGACAGAATACACCAATGGAGCATTAAACTGCATTCCGATGTCAAATAATGCGTTCAGAACACAATGAAAATAAGACATAGCTGATTTCACTCAGCATTGTAAAAACATTTCTGGCTGGTTTTCAAATTCTGTATCAGCGGATAACTCATATTCTGCACATTGTATTTTGTTATGTTTAGAACGGTGTTCGGTTTAGAGAGGTTCCATTGTATTACATGTGTATGTATCGAGAACTTCAAGACCTGTTAGTGTGCTTTAGCATCGTGAACATACGTACATGTAACATACGAAAATGTGTCCACACCCTCAACTGTGATACTTGTTTGTTTATTATGATCTGTGATATTATCGTGATTTTATTTGTTTTCAAGGATTATTTTAGAATTATGTGTGGAGGAATCGTGTTTTAAAGGTACACTTTATACATTTATAAGATTACATATTGATTTGAGTAGGAGGCGTGGCGGTGTTGGACGATTTTCACATGTGTTTACCTTGCTCACTCCGTTAGTTATACCCCACCCACCATTTTGATAATATCGGATATTGTATACGGCGCTGGTCACTCAACTCGTCATGCTCTGGTGCGTCTATTGATACAGGTGCATATTGGTGACTTGACCGTAGTTGTTCAGTGGATTTGTCGGTGGCGGTGAATTGGAGGATCTGGATAGGGGTCGAATTCCTTCACTTCATTATTAATGCATAATGGCTGAATCTGACACGACCGAGCATGTAGACGAGGCGGAGGAGTACGTCAATTCGGTGATGTCATCGCAGGGTGCTACGCTGGTCACGGTTACGACGGAAACGACCGGCAGCCGAAAGCGGCAGCTATCGACAGAAGGCGATAGTATTGAGAACAGTAACAGCCAATCGAAGAAGTCCAAATGTGAACGTCGTGGCGCCGCTGATGGTAACGGGAGTGACGTCACTGTGGACGGCGTGCGTAGAACCGGACATGCGCCAGTACCAACGCCACGTATCGGAAAGGTTATACTGGCTACAGCTGATGTTCATTCGAGTGCCGACGTGAGTGTACACCCAATTTTGCAGAAAATGTCGGCGGATATGGCAATGATGTTTCAATCGCTTACTGAACGCATGGACGCGCTTGAGACAAATTTGGAGCATAAATTGTCATCTAAGATCGCCAACATCATAGATAAGCGAGTGAATGTAGAGATGAAGAACATTCAGAAACGTGTCGATGAACGACTTGATAACATTATGATAGATCTTAACACCGACATTGAATCGCTTACAACCCGGTTGGATACGATACATGAGTCCATGAGCGCGATGAACCGTCGTAATGAATCGAGTAGAAGTGATGTGCAAATCGTCATACGCAATCTTCCCGAACGTGCAAATGAGAATCCGTCAGTAGCGGTCGAGGCTCTGATTCGTGATGGACTGAAGATATCGGATATTAGAATGCCCGCCGCCGAACGTAAACAAGCAGACAATCGCGGGAATGCTGGTGTCATTATTGCAACATTCTCTTCCAAAACGGAAAAAGATAAGGTAATGAAGGCCAAAACGCAGCTGAGGCACTCTAATCATTTCAAGCGCGTCTTCATTCACCACGACCAGTCAAGAGAGGAACGATTGATGGCCTCCAACTTGAGGGTCATTGTCGACGCGGTACGCAACAACAACTCTGACATCTCAGTGATTGGATCCCGGGTCGTGACAGGGGACCGTGTGAATCACGGGGATCGTTGGGATCGAATGAATCACGAGGATCGAAGGAGCCGCGGTGATCGTGTGGATCGCGAGGATCGAGGCAGTCGTATGGATCCCGGGGATCGTGTCGAACGTCAGAACCATATATCGGGCCGTCAACAATCATCAACAGGCGGGCAACGATGGAATGCCGCACAATCGGAAACAATAACCCGAGGTATGCGCGAAAATAACGACGGTCTTGGTTCCAACCGCGATAGAAACACCAGTCCATCTAACAGATCCACGTCACGTCGCACCAATTCTGCCCGAGGTAGTCAAATTGGACGTAACCGGAGTTAGGTGCGCATAGGGTTTTGGAATGTGAATGGCTGGTCAAATGATACACTCTCAGACAATCATATTCTCAAGGCATCATACATTAACATGCTTAATTTGGATATCATAGGTGTAGCAGAGACACATTTATTAAAATCAGACAAACTTCAATTAGATAACTACAAGTGGTTTGGAAAAAACAGACATAGTGTACATATGCGTGCCAAGAGGGGATCTGGAGGTGTGGGCTTTTTTATAAAAGATGAAATTTGTAATACGTTTCATGTTTCACTATTATACTGTAACGTTGATGGTATTTTATGGATGTGTCTTACACATAAAGTCACAGAGAGACGTATATACACTTGTGTGTGTTACTTACCTCCAGATGGATCCACTTGGCAAGTAGATGTGAATGCCTTCTTTGATGCTCTGCTAAGTGCTATATATGACTATCAAAACAATGGCATAGTTTTTATATGCGGTGATTTTAATGCAAGATGTGGCGATAATGACGATTTTATTGCCGGGGTTGATGAACTCCCGCCGAGAAAAGTTATTGACTTTAAAACAAACAAATATGGGAGCATTCTATTAGACTTTCTAATAAATAGTAATTATTGTATATTAAATGGCAGAAACTGTTGCAGCTCTAACGATTTTACTTCGGTGTCAACTAAAGGGTGTTCAGTAGTTGACTATTGTCTAGTGAGTCACACAGTGAGTTGGCACTGTTCTCCGATTTTCGTGTATCCAGAATTACCGAACTTGTATCAGATTATGTAGGGGTAGAGGTCCTCGCTTCATCATCGATCCCAGACCATTCTATTTTGTCGTGGACACTGACTCTTGATTATAACATACAATCTTCACAATTGACGACATCCGGTACAGATGATGCAGCTTACGATAGGTTTGATGTATCCACTGTACCGGAAACGTTTTTATACGAGAAATTACGGGATGTCAATACTGTTATAAACGGACTTGAATCGAGTTTAAGAGTACAGTCAGACCTTGATAAAGCCAATAATGAATTTTGTGATATTGTGAAATCTGAAATGTATGAACGTTTGCCATTTAAACACGTACGACCCCTTTCGGGATGCTGTAATAAACGGAGGCGAATTGGTAAACCCTGGTGGAGTGAGGACTCACGGTTGCATGGAATAATGTTTGTTGTAAGGAAACATCCTGGTTGAGATGCTCTGATAAGAACAGGAAAGCGACACTGAAACTACAGTATGTTTCGGATCGAAAACTATTTGACCGATTGGTACAGCGAGCGAAACGAATATATTGGTACAAGTGTCAATCGGAGCTGTTAGCAGCAGTCGATACAGACCCAAATGAGTTTTGGAAAAATATTGGCAATGCTGGTATTGCTCAAGATAAGGTAAAGTGTATCCCTATGGAAGTGGTGCTTGACGATGGTTCTGTTTCAAATGACCTACATATTATTTTAGATAAATGGAAAAATGATTTTAGTTCTCTCCTGAATGTAACTGTTGATGATCATACAAGCGTCGAACCACATACATGTACACTACAACCAGGTAGTCAAATAAGCACAGCTTTATCTAACGACATTTCTTTGTTAGAGGTACGCCAAGCTATATTCCGAGCGAAAACAGGTAAAGCCTGTGGACCGGATGGAATACCGTCAGATGTAATACGTAATGACACAGCAATATCATTTCTGCATATTTTATTTAACATATGTCTACGGTCTGGAAAGGTCCCTTCCGATTGGGGGAAAGGTATCATTAACCCTATACCGAAGTCAGGCACCACGGATCATAGAGACTCACTTCCCTATATGGGCATTACTCTATCCTCTACATTGTATAAATTGTATGCTTCGATTTTAAACGAGCGGTTGACTAATTGGGCTGACGCAAATGAGAAGTTAACGGAATACCAAAATGGGTTTAGGAAAAAGCGCAGTACGATTGATCATTTGTCTACACTTACAACAATCATTGAAACACGCAAAAAGAAACGTCTGTCAACGTTCTGCGCTTTCATTGACTTCAGAAAAGCATATGACTGTATAGATAGGAACATTTTATGGAAAAAGTTGATAAATATTGGTTTAACTGGCAAGATTTTTAATGCAATCAAATCTCTATATTCATGTGTATCAGCCTGCGTACGGGTTAATGGGTTTGTAAGTGACTGGTTTAGTGTAACTTCCGGTTTGCGTCAGGGTTGTTCGTTATCACCACTCCTGTTCAACATGTTTATCAATGACTTGGCAATACGATATTAATGCCCTCGGAAAAGGTATACATATCGGTAATGAAAGAATATCTGTGTTATTATATGCTGATGACGTTGTCATTATTGCAGATAGTGAAGTTGATCTACAATACATGTTGTGCGAGTTAAATGGTTGGTGTAGCACGAACAATATGAACATAAATCATGGCAAAAGTAATGTCGTTCATTTTAGACATAATGCTATACCCAGAACGCGGACAATATTTAAATGCGGAGATCACACTGTTGATGTTATTGACAAGTACAAATATTTTGGTTTGATTTTGAATGAATTTCTCGATTATAATATCACCGCTAAAATGGTAGCACAGAGCGCTAGTAGGTCTTTGTGTCTTCTGATTGCAAAGTTTAAGAGAATGGGAGGGTGGAATGCCATACAGAGTTTATTCGAAATTATATGACTCTCTTGTATGGTCTGTTATATCATATGGAGCTGCAATTTGGGGTACTAAACCATACTCATGCATCGATGCTGTACAGAACCGTGCAATGAGATTCTTTCTAGGAACAGGTAAATACACCCCTTCGGCGGGAGTGGCAGGTGACATGGGATGGGAACCACCTATCATAAAGCAATGGAAATGTATTGCACTTCACTGGTACCGGCTAACCCATATTGATTTTTCTAGAATTGCGTACAGGGTATTTGCATGGGGTTCCGTACAAGGTAACACAATGTGCAAAAACTGGTACTACACTGTTAAATGTAAGTGGGCTAATCTTGGTTTGGCTCCTGCTACTGTATATACCCTTTCTAGAAATGTATTAGTCAATGAAATTGTTAAGCGACTAATGGAAAGTTATACAGGCACCGAATGGTATTCCACTGTGAATAGAATGACTAGTTTACGGGGATATGGGGGTAACAAACTTAGGTGTTATAAACTGTTTAAGCAGACTTGGGGGGTGGAAACATACTGTAAACTTGTGTTGCCCCGAACACACAGATCTGCTTTCGCTAAGTTTAGATGCGGCGTAGCCCCATTACGGTTGGAAACTGGTCGTTATGAACAACTGTCTATTGGCAATAGGGTTTGCCCTTTTTGTATGACTCAAGTAGAAGATGAGTACCACGTACTGTTTAGCTGCCCTATATACAACGACATACGTATTGCGCTATACGAAAAAGCATGTTCTATTGAACCACTGTTCGCTGAAATGACTGATGATTCCAAATTTGTTTTTCTTTTCTCGAACTGCAATATAATACGATTTTGTGCCAAAACCCTTTGCTATATTTTAGATCGAAGATCTGCACTGTTGTACAAATAATACAATTATAGTACCATGTGTGAATTAGTTTATGTGTAAATAATGCAACTATTTCTTATTACAATTTTGTATCCCTTTTAAGCGCTGTTGCATATTGGTGTGTAGTCCTTTTAAAGTTTCAATAGAAACATATTATTCAAGTAATGTATTTTATGTATATGCTAAAATTTAATTATAGCTGCTCATTAAATGAGCCGTCTCTTATAATTCTTATAGAATGGCAATTGTACATGTACCTGTATTGTTTTATAGCTATGTATTTTATGATGTACAGTTCATGAGACGTAAATAAACAATTGAACTTGAACTGTAATGGTGAGAGATTAACTCTCACCATTACATGCATGTATGTTCACGATTTTAAAGCATAATAAATTCCATGGAAAATAAACAATCTGAGCTCCAACGGGAGTCCGGTCTACAACACAGGTTGATGTAGCGAACCAAGGTATATACATACATTAAATATACATAAAAGCATCAATAAGTCAGAAAAAAAGCTAACATGTTTTTATTCAATATTATAACGCATTAATGTGCATAGGAGGAAGTAACGATGTTTTTTTTGTTTTCACTTATTGATCTTCATTTGTGTATATTTAATGTATTTATAGACCATGGACGTCACTTAAACATGTGGTCTACCGAGGGGCAATATATTCCACTAAGAAGAGAAACTTACTCTTTATTTAATATCAAACACATACTAATCATGTGACCACCACCATACTGTGGACAAAGACAACTATCAGTGATTCGCATACTGTGCCATATGTGGTTACTACGGTGTCCTGTTAGGGCCACATTACATTCTCGCGTTCTCGCTCTCTCGACTTATACACGAGATCGCGAGATTGTGAGAACGCGAGGCGAGATCGCGAGATTGGACAGGGTATGATGTGTGTATGTCATATGTGCATATTGTAATACCTATTCGGTCTGAATGCATTTCACCATCAGAAATTCAAATTTATCTGAATAATAGTAGCATTAAGATCAATCAGCATTGTGGAACCGGACGTTTCCAAACGTCATTAAAGTAAAAGAATGCCTGATATTCGACGCACAGTCCAAGCATATTTAAATCTATTCAGCATAGTAGATGAAAAACTATTATAATACAAAACAAACTATTATGTACCAATCCTGAATGTATTTGATGTCTGTGTGACCATCGTTCCCACTGTTTAACCTCATGTGGATGAAATGGCAAAATCGCGAAAATGTATAAAATTCAACAAGGGAGGTAACTCTGGATGCTTTCGAACATTGGAGATATGTGCATATTATTCTTTGAATATTTGAAACAGTGTTCAATGGTACATAAACAGTAAAACATGCATTCATTCAGTTAAACAAATGAAAGCTATTGGAATTAGGTCCCCGTTTTTTTGGGACACCCTGTACTTCATCTGATCCAGTGACAAGAATGTAGATTTATCCCGTCAATACAGTGCGTATGTGCCGTGAAACACGGTGCCGTGAAACATTTTTGATATCCAGTCAATACAATTTTTGCATTTAACAGCCATTTGTAGGTGTTGACGGGATAACTAGAATAGTAGGTTAGTGCCGTGAATGGGAACCATATCTGGCGCGGCACGGAAACGGGATGTGCTCGGCAGAGCCTCGCCCATCCCGTTTCCTGAGCCTTGCCAGATATGTTTTCCCATTCACGGCACTAACCTACTATTCTCTATCTATTTTCCTTATTTCTGAACCAAAGTATATGTTGTGACCACTCATTTGAACCGTCTCGGCGAGACGGTTCAAATGAGTGGTCACAACATATACTTCTGATGAGAAATAAAGAAATTCTTGAGCCTTGCCGGATATTTTTTCCCATTCACGGCACTAACCTACTATTCTCTATAACCACTGATCTGGGACAGTGATTGCAGATCCAGAAATGAAGGCGGCGCAGTGCGGGAGGCCGTTTCACTAAACTTCGTACGACTAAAATGTTCGTAAGTGCAAAATTATGATAGTCTGTAAGTTCCACATAAACAACGTTTACTTGTAAACAATTATTGGATTTACATTTATTGTGCATAGGCTGCATATGCTCAATAAATGTAAATCCATCAATTGAAGTATCCAGACGATCCGAAATTTGCACTTACGAACATTTTAGTCGTATGAGGTTTAGTGAAACGGCCCCCTAATCTCCAAGCCAAAGCTACATAAACTCAAATATTTAATGCTAACTCTAAATAATTAGAGCAATTATGTACAATGCGGTTCCTGATCAGGCTAATATGTACGGAGACCTGCAAGGACGTAGAATTCTTATTAATTAGTTCCCGCGAAATAACAATTCGTTCCCACGAAATAACAAATTCGTTCCCTCACTTTAACAATTCGTTCCCACGAATTAGCAATTCGTTCCCTCGAATTAACAATTCGTTCCCACGATATAACAATTCGTTCACACGAAATAACAATTCGTTCCCGTGGGAACGAATTGTTATTTCGTGGGAACGAATCGTTAAATAGAGGGAACGAATTGTTAATTCGTAAGCGCAAAGTTAAAATGTACAAATACTTCTTTATTCGCATCGATATTCGATGCTTGGAAACAAAATATTTATTTACTCAAATGTAATGAACTACTGTCTGTTTCACGAAACCCACCCAAATGTTACGGCCATATACATTAAATTAAAGCAAAATTTAAGAATGGGTCTTCTTTTTATTTCGTGAAATCTGGTCAAATATTGATTTCATTGCGAAAAAAAGAATTTCCCCATGTTAAATCCCCATAGACATCAAGTGAAGATGTCTAATGGGGTTTAACATCGGGACATAGAATTTCAGAAATACTGGACCGATTGTCAAAATTTAACTTTTGTTTTCTTAGTTAGGTCATTTCGAAGCTATCTATCCAGGTTTCAGGGTCAATTTTTCGTTGTTCGGCTCAATCCTACAGCTCCTCCACCTCGTTTTCCCCCATGTTAAATTCCTATAGACAAATTAATTTTTAATAATAAAATATTTAACAAAATTTCACGAAATAAAAAGGCTCATTCATATTATCGAAAAGAACATTGTTTTTATATTGTTTATATGGCCGTAAAAATTGGGCAGGTTTCGTGAAACAGACAGTAAACACGTTGATGTAATATGGTAGAATTTGTGAATTACGATGGTGTGTGAGCTAAATTTACAAAAATCTTCTTAGGAACATTTTTATCGTACGATGTTTAGTGAAACGGGCCCCTGGTGTAATTGTTATCGACCAAGTCCGACGAAGATACGCGTACTGTATCATATATATGTACGTGTGGCATGCAGCTATTCATAATTCATACCATTTCATAAAATGTCACGATGTTCGAGTCATTAGACGTCACGAGAAATGTATCTTCCTGTGGTAGGAAGTTGATGTGCTGGTATTTCTCTGTTTCCGACTCCATGAGAACTCTGGATGAAATCCCGTCGGGTGTGTACTGGAGGATTCTGGGCGGATTTACATCACATATGTAAATATTCCGCTCACGGTCCAACGTAACGCCGACCGGGTGTGAAACCTTCCCTCCCGAGACTGTGAATTCTATAGTGCCACTTGTCGTCATAACTACTACTTCTCCGAAAGATTTCACACCGATACACGACACGAAAATACGTTTATTTATTTGATCCACCGTTAGGGACATTGGTTCGCGGAACTCGTATTTGTATTTGAAGTCATCTTCTGTATGTTTAAGTATAAGGACCTCTTTTCTAGTAGTATATAGTACACTTCCTTGAATACAGGCAATTCCTCGACAGGGGCCGATGGTTACGAATTGCTTGTGTAAGGATTTATCTGAAAACTTTTCAGAAAAAATATTTATATAACAAATTGTGTTTGCATTTGGTAATGAAACAGCAACTTGATTGGCAGACGTCACTGTTAAATTATGCGGCTGACAATCCAGATATACAGTATCGAGGTATTCAAACTCAGAATTATATAGAGTTAGGCACACATTTTTAGAATCACATAAAACAAGTGACCCATCCTGCAGGAATGCTGAATCTGTGATATTTGCTTTGTGTTTATCCGATGGTACTTCAAACTGTAACCGTTCCACTTTCTCAGCATTTCTGTACGTCATTTCCTTCGTCTCAAAGTGGACCTTCGATAGCGTCCTTGTGTATAGGGGCGTCCCTATTGGTTGGGAAGACCTTCTAGCTGGCGGAGTTGCCAATCTGAATGGTGTGACGATGCTTCTTTGTCTCTCCGTATATTCTATGCTATTTCTGATTACCTCATGCGGCAGCCTCACGACGTTTATCTCACCTAGTTTAAGATTTGACGTTGTCTCTTTAATATCTCCAATTTGCAATGACTTGTCAAATGCCAATTCTACCTCAACCTGACTGACGTCATTTACGGATGTGCCGAGTTGTCTAACTTCTTCCACCGTGTCAATGATACTACATAGACGTTTACTCGCATCGCTCCTTTGGTTCTTTCCAATTCCCAGCAGTTTACGTAGTTCTTCCAGTTTATTTTGCTCAGCGGAGACTCTTTTCTGTGTGTTTAACAACGTATCTACCTCATTGTTTATTACTTCTGATACATTCTTACACAAATCCTCAGCTAAATACTTTAATAATGTTAGTATTGTGTCCAGAAATCCATTTATTTTGTCAACTAATTCACTCCTTCTTGTTTCCATTGCTTGAATTGAGCGTGTAATGTTCTTTTGTTTATAGTTCGATTCACGTTGTTTATTCCTGAGCTCTTCTTCTAGTCTCACAACGAATTGTCTGAATTCAAGAGATTCTGTATATGTATCAATAGTCACACAGTGTTTCATATCATTGTTGACGTTCCTGTCTTTATATTCATTAAAACAGACGCTGCAATACAGTTCGTTGTCAATTGTATTATATTGTGTAAATGGCTTGTGTCCACTTTTCCTACATTTTCCGTACGTAGTATCTATTGCTGCCGAGTTTGCTGTAGCCGCATCAGTGGATGGTGCAGAACCCATTTCACTTGTATTAATTCAGTATGTATAAAATGAACACATGTATGCTATTATAACTATATATTTAAACGTCGCACTGTTTTCTTTTTTATAAACACATGTATTGCTAAGGAAAGTTCCTATATCATACGCGCATTCGTTGCAAATGTGATCTAGCAGAGTCGCAATGTACATAGCGCGCTTTCTCGAAAATTACTCAGTTCTATAAAAGAGTCCGTTGTGTCAATGTATGAACGTACATGGACAGTCGCAGTGGTGGTTGTGTTACATGTCCATTTGTATCCAGAAATTCACAACACTGACACACGTATGATAAACACACTTCCATGTAAGTTAGTTCAGTTTATCATGTATTCAAAATATGTTACGTCCGGTATATCTTCAGTTGATTGGTTCATTTGTATCATACATTATAATTAGGTAAACCAATAGCATGCCTCACGACGTTTATCTCACCACGTTTAAGAATTGATCTGGATATAATCAATTACTTGTCGATATTTACTAGGGATGGCAACGAATATTCGAATATTCGAATATTCGTTTATTGACCGAATATTCGAATATCAGTTTGGTATTCGAATGGAAAACTTATTTCAAGGTATTGTTTGGTTTACTTAGTTATCACCGTCGCACATACAGCAATTGATCCGGCACGTGTCAAAGTTTGTATTGTCCGTTATCGACGATTAATACGGTATCGCGTCATAGTTTGCTTGTCCCTAATATCGACAATTAATAACACGGTATTGTTTTGACAGCCTGAAGGCTTGCAGGTGTTTAATCCGTACCTTAATTAAAGTTTAATTGCATTAAATAGCGTAATTGTTGATCTTTGGTGAAGAACTCCCGCTGCTTTGTCGGTACACAGTGTTTCGTGGTGGTAAAATAAAATCTGTTATTCCTGATCAGACTGCGCGGAGGCGCATGCTGGTCTGGAGCTCCACTTTTCCCAAACTCAATACACCCATTATTCTGGTGTCGGTATACACATTTCATCATTCCGCTGTGTGATGCGTGACGTCATTTGAGATTTCCAATACACACAACACATAACGGAAGTTTGACACAGCGTATTATTGAAACATATTTTAATCGGGCATTACACGTGTGTACACGTGTACAAAGCGTTTTCGTGTTTTAAAGTATCATGTTGTTTGTTGGATTATTAAATTATAAAAGAACAGATTCGTTGTTAACATGTATCCCCAGGACATTCATTTTCCACTCGCTTGACAAAATAGTTAATTGATTATTATTTGAAGCACGTGGGAACTCAATTTATCCGAGACGTGTTACCGGTGTCAATTCCGTAATAGTGAAGAGATTTAGAGGTTGTGTGGTTCCGAATATTCGAATATATATTCGAATAGCCAATCGAATATTCGAATACTATTTGTACCATTCGTTGCCATCCCTAATATTTACTAATCTGATATATTAGGACTATATTCATGGAAATCAACCTTATACCATTTACAAAAGTTATAAACTACGGCGTATATTAACAATAGTACCGTAACCGATGCCATCAGTTCAGAAGCCTATTTCATCAACATTGCAAAGTATACTTTTCTAGCAAAGTATACTTTGAGGGAGAAATTTCAATTTTAGGATAAATGTATTAATTTTTATTTTACTGAATGTATTACATTATCACAGCCATTTTGGCTGTGATAATGTAATAAATTCAGTATAATAATTCTTCATACTTTTAATCATCAAATATATGCAGTGGTTAGTTCTATATGATATAATGCATTTCAGAAACAATAAATGATTACTCCCTCAAAGTATACTTTGCTAGAAAAGTATACTTTGCAATGTTGGTGAAATATGCTACTGAAGACCACATGCAATTGGTTTAGCACACGACATATAGTTACTGTTTGCTCGTGTACATGGACAGTGTTTGTAAGATACGTCAGATGTTCAACGTGGGGTTTTATACGCTGTAGGCTCCATACATCCGATACACCAATTGACGAGATCAAATTCCACTGCGTATGTGCATTATTCGTCATTCACTGTGAATGTACATATTGGGACAGACGGGGTCTAAGCGCTTTGGATACATACATGTCTCAGTAACGGCAAAGTTCCTAAAACAATAATAAAAAAAACATACCAATCGCTAATGATTAAGCATTACCTTTATACTGTTGCATGCCCTTTGCGTGATTCAATTCATTAACTAAAACAAATTGAAATACTAAGTCAGCCTTATTATTACTCGTATAATGAAACTATTCAAAGGGGCCATGTACACAATTCTTCAACAGCGTTTAACTTAGTATATTTATGTTCACGCTATATTATTAAACTTGACACAACACGTACAGTAATGTCGTAGATCTAAGCCGCGTTTGTTGACTCGTCTGAGGCTACATTGGTCTATATTGTCCATATGCCACTTTTTGCAATGTTAGGGAACAATTAAACATTTAGTAACAATACAAGTCTACGCATTGACATTGTATGATAATTATGAGCCGCAATGATAATATATTACATTTTTTATTTCATAAGATACGATGCATTGTCAAAGAGTTTAATACATTATGATCATGATAAATCATCACAAATGTTAGAGTTTCTTTTTCGCGTCAGCGCATTATCTAGTCCAAGCAATATACCAACATAAATGGCATAACCCAAAACAAATTGCAACAAAAGGTTTCTTTACATGTTTGCATTATACAAACAGATCACAATGACATACTACAAGTAGTGTATCGTTTATAGCCGGTGCATATTTTACTCGACATATATGTAATGTATAACGCCTTCCTGTATGGTGAATTCAGAAGAAGCAAGAGCGGCTGTTCCATTCACGGTACGGACGGATGTGGCGTCACCGCCACTCGCTACAGCTGAATGCCCTAGATCTGGATTCCCATCACTGCCCATCCACGTGATCACCTTGATACACACACACGTAGTAACGAGCGACACTATCCCCGCGACTATATCATGACAGTAAGTCGTATTGACGTCAGGACCCTTAGTTGTGAACAGTAACTCTTGGAAACATGTACTCTCTTGCCATAGACAGACGGTATAGGAGTAGATTGCAAGTTACTGTTCGCAACTACACCACCGTATAGAACCTGCGACTAGAAATACGACGAGTCGGGAGGTATGTAACTAATATTGACACAACTTGTAGCCCAACCCATTTGAATGTTATTTAGTCATCTATGTTGCTATACCTGCATTTGTATATATGCCTTTAACATTTGTAATAAAGCATTATTAATCTAAGACGAGTCGTGTTTCTAATGTCTGGTTGCATATGCTATGAGTATAAGTTAACTATTCAAATACATAACCTACCGGGTATGGAATATAATCTGTGCCGGGTATGGAAGGTGTTCGAGCCAATTCCCACCATAAATATACGCCTACTATCTGTTTCACGAAGCCTGTCCAAAATGTACGGCCAATGTTTTCAATAATGTTATATTTTATCAAATTTTAAGAATGAGCTTCCTTTGTATTTCGTTAAATTTGGTTAACTATTGATTGTATTCCGGAAAATGTATTTGTCTATGTGAATTTAACATGGGGATGTGCAGGAGTTGTGAGACGAGTAAAAAACGAACAATTTTGGAAATTTACTCTGAAACCTGGCTAGGTAGCTTGGAAATGATCTAACTAAGAAAACAAAAGTTAACTTTTGAAAATCGGTCAGTATTTCTGAAATTCTAGAAATGTCCCCATGTTAAATCCCCATAGACATCTAAATTGTGTGAAGATATCTATGGGAATTTAACATGGGGAAATTGTTTTTTCTCAATAAAATTGATATTTGACCAAAATCACGAAATAAAAAGAAGGCTCATTCTTAAATTCTGCTTGAATGTAATATTATCGAAAACATATTGTTTTTACATTTAAATTTGTTTATATAGCCGTAAAATTTGGGCAGGTTTCGTGAAACAGACAAAATGTTCGTAAGTGCAAAATTATGATAGTCTGCAAATCACATTAACAATATTTTCTTACAAACAATTATTGGATTTACATATGCAGCCTATACTCAATAAATGTAAATCCATCATTTGAAATTTCCGGACGATCCGAGCTTTGCACTTACGAATTTTAGTCGTACGAAAGTTAGTGAAACGGTTCGTGGTTCACAATTACGCAACCCGATTCCATAAACATGAATATTCGTGTTTCTGCTACGGATCGGATACTATGTGTGGTTATAAAAAGTGTGAAACATAACAGGTATTTTAACTCTTTCACCCCTAAGTTACTGGAATGGATTTTGACATGTTACTTTCAGGACCAATCCAACCGTCACAAAATGATTTTCCGAGGTGTCCGGTTTAGAGAGGTTTCACTGTATTATGCTTTATCATCGTGAACATACGTACATGAAATGGTGGGAGATTAACTCTCACCATTACATATACGTACGCTCACGAGTTTAAAGCATACTAAATCGAAAATAAACAATCTGAACTCCAGCGGGAGTCCGGTCTACAACACTGGTTAAGTAGTGCACCAAGGTCTATACATACATTAAATATACATAAAGCATCAATAAGTGGGACAAAAAAAAGTTAACATTTTTTTATTCCATCTTATAACACATTAATGTGTATACGATGTAGTAAATATTTTCTTTAGCTTATTTCGTTTTCATTTATTGATTATTTTTTTTTGGTATATTTAATTTATTTATGGACTATGGACGTCACTTCAACCTGTGGTCTACAAAGGTGCAATCTATTCCACTAACAAGGAAAACTTACATTTTATTTCAAATTAAACACATAATCATTTGACCACCACTACACTGCGCCAGTGATACGGACAAAGACAACAATCAGTGAGTCGCGTACTGTGCCATATGCGGTTATTAGTACAAGGCATAACATGGGACATACGTATGTTTATTCAGATAAAGATTAACGCTTTAAGCCATATGGCCCCTGAAGCAATACACATGTAACAACATACACTTATGGGTGACAAAGACAACAGCCGGTGCATAAACCGTAACTTTAAGAATGCAGCTACTATGTATTGTATTTGGTGCAGCTATGCCACCGTCGACCATTGGCCATATGACATGGAGAATATCCTGCGGTGGAATAGCATGCCCAATAAGCACATACAAAATGTTTTGGTTAATCTATAAACATACATTAAGTTATGGCGTTGCAGCATTAGTCTATAGGGTAGTGCATTACACATGTACTAAAAAACTGAACACGTAAGATATCATGCAATAATGTCAAGTTAATATTTGCAAATATATGCATGCTGTATTTCTTTATGTATGTATTGGGAGAAGGTGTCCTCATTGATGTATATATAAATGTTCATTTCTGATCTGAAACGCTTGGTATATGTATTGGCCCAACTTTCTTACAGTTTGTGAATGTTCCGATTTAATCAACTCTATGAATTTAACCATACTTGGCCTGTTCCAATAATAAACGGTTTATATATGTTTTCCTGAGATCCATATACATTGTGCATTCTAAAATAAAATGGTATTCGTCTTCCAAATGTCCACACAATGTACATTTCCGGTTTTCAATTGGAGTTCTGTTCCATCTGCCTGATTCACTTCTAGGCGATGAGACGAAACTTTTAGTCTAGCAAATGCGTACCTAAATTTCGTGAGTGTGATGTCCTTTAAGTAATATTGCATTTTGAAGTCGCATACATTTCTATAAAATAATGCTCTGCTAGATCCGTTAATTCTGGCTTGCCAATCCTGCATAAAGTTACGGTCAATCTTTGTTTGAAAAACTATCAGAAACTCTTCAATATTTCCGACCTTGATTCAACCAAACATCAAGAAATCCGTGGGTCGATAACACTTTTTGGACTAGTGACGCCCAATTTGTTTTACTTGGTGTGCTTTGCAAGTCTGCTAACATTATGTTGTATATATGTTTCATGTATTTGTGATCATCTGACGCAGATATTTTTAACCAGAATTTAATTATATTTAGATAGCGTCGATGAACAAGTGGGGTACGACCAAGTTCTCCATAGATAAAATCATTTTGCGTATTTCTCTTAACACCTAGTAAACTTTTGCAAAACTGCAAATGAACTTTTTCTATTTGATTTCCCTGCACAAATCCCCATATTTCAGCACCGTAGTTGAGAATCGGTAGTACTAGTTTATCAAATAATTGTAATCTATGTGTGGGTGTTATGTCTGTAAATTTATACAGGTATTTGTTAAGCTTGAAAATAGCTTTTTGTGCTTGACCCGATAATAAAGATTGTGTTTCCATGAAAGAACCACCCGTTGTAAAGACTATGCCTAGATACGTGAATTTACTTACTATTTCGATAATATAATTGCCATAATAGAATTCTATGTTTCTTGGCAATCTACCTCCTCTTTTCGAAATACAAGTATTTTTGTTTTTCCGTATTGACAGTTAATTTCCATTTTCTCACAATATTCTGAAAGTAGATTAAGTCCTGTTTGCATCCCGTGTTCCGATTCTGAGAAAATAACAATGTCATCGGCATATAGTAAAATAAATAATTTTATCAATCCGATATCAATTCCTTCAATACCCTTAGTTTCAAATTCAGCCTCAAGGTCATTTACAAACATGCTAAACAGGAATGGAGATAGGCAGTCACCCTGACGTACGCTGTGTACAGGGTGTCCCAAAACACGGGGACCTAATTCAAATAGCTATAATTTCAAGAAATTGAACCGTTTCCTTTTCAGAGTGTATCAAGCTGTGGACTGTCTTTCCTATTCTATGTTTAGTTTTGCAGATATACTGTAAACAACAAGTGACGCCACTGTTTATTGATGACGTAATTTTTGGCATTCTCCTAAAATAGACGAATGTGTCCAATAGCAATAATTCAGCGGCATAGTGTTTGCATGACAATTTTTAAATGAAGGATGACTACAAAGTGTCTGAAAATATAAATGTTATTATAAATCATTGCAATGTGTCATAAAATGGATACAACTAGTGGACACTTGTACTTTAAATAATACACGTTATGTAGGATCACAATCAGATATCACTCCATCTGAATGTCTGAATGAATCTGTATCAACCATAAACTAAATACTGTTGTCATCAGTGGATATGGTATGATGTGTGTATGCCATATGGGCATATTGTCATAAGACATGCTCGGTCTGAATGCATTTAACCATGAGAAATTCAAATGTATCTGAATAATAATAGCACTAAGATCAATCAGCATTGTGTAACCTGACGTTTCCAAACGTCATTAAAGTAAAATAATGCCTGGTATTCGACACATAGTCAAAGCATATTTAAATCTAGTCAGCATAGTAGATGAAAAACTAATATTATAATACAAAACCAACTATTATGTACCAAGCCAGAAGGTATGTGATGCCTGTGTGACCATCGATCACACAGAACACTCTTTAACCTCATGTGGATGAAATGGCAAAATCGCGAAAATTTGTCAAATTCAACAAGGGAGGTACTCTGGATAATTTTAAACATTGGTGATATATCCGTATTATTCTTTGAATATTTGAAACGTTGTTCAAGTACATACACAGTAAAATTGGTGAACGTGCATTCATTCAGTTAAACAAATGACAGCTAATTGAATTAGGTCCCAGTTTTCTTTGGGACTCATCTGATGCAGTGACGATAGATGACATGATTCAAAATATAAGAATGTTGCTAACCACTGAGCTGGAACAGTGATTGCAGATGTTGTGATGAAGGAGGCGCAGTGCAGGGGCCGTTTCACCAAACTTCGTACGACTAAAATGTTCGTAAGTGTAAAATTATGATTGTCTGTAAATTTCACATTAAAAATGTTTTCTTGTAAACAATTATTGGATTTACTTTAATGAGTATAGGCTTCCTATGCACCCCATGCTCAATAAATGTAAATCCATCAATTGAAGTATCCAGGACGATCTAAAATTGCAAATTTTTTGTCGTACGAAGTTTAGTGAAACGGCCCCGTTGATCTCCAAGTCGTATGGAACACCAAAGCTACATAAACTCAAATAATTAATAACAGCTCTAAATAATTAGAGTTAGCATTAAATATTTAGAGCAGGCTCCAAATGATTTAGAGATTTCTTCAAATGATTTGGAACTAGCTCTAAAGTCGCGGATAGGAATGAAAGATCACAAACACTCATACAAATCAAGTGATTTTGTACCTAACAAAATGTGCATTTTCTATGCACAATATTTACAAAAACAAAATGATATATTTTCCCATAAATGAAAGTAGACGAAAATTTCATACAAATTTTCTTTGAACATGTTATCAATTTTATTCGATTTCCAAGAAAGACTCCTGCAAGTAGACAAAATAGTTATATGTGGCTGCGACTGAAGAAATGGGGCGTATGGGCTATATGAGTGTGCTATTTGGTGAGGAGCTACACTGGTCACAAATCCCATAAGTCCCATTTCTCCGGTCACAGCCACATACAAATTGTGTTACAAGTACGTACGATAGATGCTGTATCGATGGAGCTGTCAACAATGCGTGTCTTGATCAGGCTGATATGGAACAAACGCTGGTCGCATGCATTGTACATTTATTCTGACAGCGGGGCTGATATATTATATGTTTCACAATTAAATGTACGCCACCTTTTGCATGTACACTACACGTTGCGCCATTTAACTATTGCTGGGGCATGGACGGTTGGTTGTAAGGTTGTCAGGCTGTCAATTTCCTAGTTTTAAAATACATGTATAAGCTAACGAACTAAGCAGTTGTAAGCTGTTTTTGGCACCATGTGAGGTCTATGTACATCTCATAAAAATATGCTATGACAAACAATAAAACAATAACTACTTGCACAAATAACCCATATTAATGTGATCAGTAAGACTTTATGCAGATACACACATCAATAGCAATACACATACTCATGTAACATGCAAATGATAGATCAATTGTGATGTATGTATATGTCTGTCTCTACACAGGTGTATAGAAGAATAATGTATACATGTACATTCAATTCATACAACTGTGTTTAATATTTACTAACTGCAACATAATATGATAATATTTATTTACTGGAAGTATCTGCATACATACTTATTGAACACATGCTTTGGTGTATTGGTGTAGGTAGGTATCGTTTAATGTTGTTGTTGTTTGTTATTAGACTTTACAAGAAGTTACAATAACCGTAATAGACCGACGGCAATCGCTGGTTCCACCTGCTGGATAGCCTTGTACACGAATCAGTGTCTGTGGCCTGTTTCACTACACTTCGTACAACTAAGAAATGCGTAACTAAAAGTTCAAATTTACAAATACTTCTTTATTCGCATCCGATACTGGGAAACAACATATGTATTTACTCAAATATAATGAACTAAACACGTTGATGTAATATGATAGAATATGTGAATCACGATGGTATGTGAACTAAATTTACTAAAATCGTCTTACGAACATTTTGATCGTACGAAGTGTAGTGAAATGAGCCCCTGGTGTAAAAATTGTTATCGGCCAAGTCCGACGAAGATACGTGTACTGTATCATCTATATGTACGTGTGGCATGCAGGTAATAATTCAAACCATTTCATAAAATGTCACGATATTCGAGTCATTAGACGTTACGAGAAATATATCTTCCTGTGGTAGGAAGTTGATGTGCTGGTATTTCTCTGTTTCCGACTCCATAAGAACTCTGGAGAAACTCCCCTCGGGTGTGACCATGGTGGATTCTGGGCGGGTTTACATCACATATATAAATATTCCGCTCCCGATCAAGCGTACAAAACCGACCGGTTGTGAAACCTTCCCTCCCGATACTGTGAATTCTATTTTGCCACTTGTCGTCATAACTACTACCTCGCCGAACGATTTTTGACCGATACACGACACAAAAAGACGTCTATTTACTTCATCCACCGTTAGAGACACTGGTTCGCGGAACTCGTATTTGTATTTGAAGTCATCTTCTGTATGTTTAAGTATAAGGACCTCTTTTCTAGTAGTATATAGTAGACTTCCTTGAATACAGGCAATTCCTCGACAGAGACCGATGGTTCGGAACTGCTTGTGTAAGGATTTATGTGAAAACTTTCCAGAAAACAATATTTATATAACAAATTGTGTTTGCATTTGGTAATGAAACAGCAACTTGATTGGCAGACGTCACTGTTAAATTATGCGGCTGACTATCCAGATATACAATATCGAGGTATTCAAACTCAGAATTAAATAGAGTTAGACACTTATTTTAGAATCACATAAAACAAGCGACCCATCCTGCAGGAATGCTGAATCCGTGATGTTTGCTTTGTGTTTATCCGATGGGACTTCAAACTGTTCCAGTTTCACAATTTTTCTGTAGGTCATTTCATTGCTTCCATTTCGTCTCAAGCGGACCCCCGATGGCGTCGTTATAGATTGAGACGTCCCTATTGATTGGGAAGATCGTCTAACTGACGGAGTTGCCGAACTGAATATCGGCATTCCACTGTGACTGGCCCGCCGTGAGATGCGTGCAGCTAGTGTGCTGTCTCTTTCAAATTGTCTTCTCAGTTGGCTTCTGTCCGTCCGTGATGGGGTTGGTGTTCTAATCGAATGCACAGCATCTGATTTAGTATCACTGGGCTTTTTGTGTGTAATAACTTGGTTCTGGTCGTAGTCATGAATATGTTCTACAGCATTCGGTTCAGTCCCGTCGGTATCCTTTGATTCGGTAATTGAAGTAGTTGACGACCTTCGAGCAGTTGGTCTTGTAATGTTCACATGTTTGTTCACCGATGTCTCGTAAACATCTTTATTTTTCATCAGCGATTCGCTAGATCGTCTTCTTCTGCTCTCGTCTCCGACTCCTAATATGGCAGATCCGACATTTGATGACACGACGTCATTCGCTACTTCGGCGTGCCCATGTGCATCTTCTGAGTTAATATTGTATTGAGATACCTTCTGGGAACTAGTCTTCTCACTTTCTGTGCAAGTATTTCTTGATTTTTCCAAATCTGAATCTTCCGCTTCAGATATATCTGTTAGTGTGACTGTGTTACTTTGTCTGCCCGTATAGTCTATGCTATCACTGCGTACGTCATGCCTTACTACGTTTACCTCACCCAGCTTAATGTTTGGTCTAGCAGACGTTGTCCCTTTAATATCTCCAAGTCGCAATGACTTGTTCAGTGTCAATTCTACTTCGACCTGACTGATGTCACGGACGGATGGAGCGAGTTGTGTAAACCCTTTCATCGTGTCCATGATACCACATAAACGTGTACACGCATCGCTCCGTGGGTTCTTTCCAATGTCCAGCATTTTACGTATTTCTTCCAGTTTATTTCGTTCAGCGGATACTCTCTGCTCTGTGTTTGACAGCATATTTATCTCATTCTTTGTGACTTCCGAAACATTCTTACACAGATCATCAGCTAAATACTTTAGTAATGAAATTATTGTTTCTATGAATGCATTTATCTCGTCAATTAGTTCATTCCTTTGTATCTCTATTGTTTGAATTGAGCGTTTCAAGTTCGTTTGTTTATTGTCCGATTCGCGTTTCCTGTTCCTTAGCTCTTCTTCCAATCTCACAACGTGTTGTTTGAAGGTAAGAGATTCTGGATATGAACCAATAGTCACACAATGATTCATACCATTTCTGACGTTCCTTGCGTTTATATTCATTAACACAGACGATGCAATAAAGTTCATTGTCCTTTTATTGTATTGTGTAAATGGAATGTATCCGTGTTTCGAACATTTCCCGCGCGTATTATCTATAGATGCCGAGTTTGCTGTTGGTAGCGGGGAACTAACAGCATCGACGGATGGTGAACAACCCATTTCACGATCGCTGATAGTCAGTATGCATAAAACATGTAAAATGTAAGGAATGGCAAATCTACAAAAAGTCAAATAATTAATGCTAGCTCTAAATAATTAGAACTAGCATTATATATTTAGAGTTAGCTCCAAATAAATTCAAGAGCTCTCTAAATCAACTGGAGCTAGCTCTAAATATGTAATGCTAGCTCTAAATATGTAATGCTAGCTCTACTTATTGAGAGCTAGCAATCATTTTTTGAGTTTATGTAGATTGGGCGTTCCAGGAACGTCAAATTTACATACTCTCTAATAATTAATACTAGCTCTAAATATTTATACTAGCTCTAATTATGTATTAAAGCGAGCAATAATTAGTTGAGTTTATGTAGATTTGGCGTTCGATACAAATGAACGCATGTACGCTACTTGTAAAGTATGTATTTAAATACGCACGGCGTTGTTTATAAACAAACGTATTGCTCAGGAATGTTCCATCGTGCACATATGTTGCAAATATGATCTAGCAGACTCGAAACAATACTCAGTTGTACGTGCTTATTTATGTTCTATCCGTGTATTCACTATTCATGCATATGAACAGTCGCAGTGGTTGCCATAAAATATCCAGAAATGCATAACTCTGACGCACATATGGTTAAAAACACGTCCGTTGACTCTGTTTATCGTGAATTTATCGTATATTGCGTCCTGGATATGTTCAGTTGAATGCTTCATTGAAATAATATTCAAGATTTATAATAAGGTAAACATATATCATTCATCGATATTTACTAAACATTCACAGCGTCTTTCAAATGTAAAAAGTGCTTTGATTGGGAATATATTCACGGAAACCAACCTTCTACCATATGCAAACGGCATCGACTATGGTGTAAATTGATTAACAATATTACGGCAACTGAAGCCGAAAGTGGACAGAACTTTCAGATGAACAAGTGTGATTTATTTAGCCTACGTAGTTACTGTTTGTTCGTATACATGGACAGTGTTTGGAAGATGTGTCAGATGTTTAACGTGGGGTATATGCCTTAGCGGATCAATACTTATATAATGCACTAATTTACGAGATAAAACTTGATTGCTCAGTAAGCGAGGCTTACGGAATACCCCCGCGTTGGCCCAGGTACCCCTAAATATGAAAAATAATTTCCAAGTGTGAGGGCTTGTGACATTGACTCTGAGCTTAGCGGGGGCGGCACGAACGTGAATTTGTCACAGGGTGGAGCAATGCATGTGTGAAATGTGAAGCAGATCCGAGCAAGGAAATAGAAATTATAACCGATTTCTCTGATGTTAAGTTTTGTAAAGAGACTAAGTATGTGACATTGACCTCGATATCAGCAGCATAGCATGATAGTAGAGCCTTAGAATGCATGCATGAAATATTAAGAATTTTTGATGAAAGAAATAGAAGTTATAACATATTTCTCTGATGTTAAGTTTTGTAAAGAGACTAAGTATGTGACTTTGAGCTTGGGATCAGCGGGGATTGTCACAGCATGATAGTAGAGCCTTAGAGGAATGCATGCATGAAATATTAAGAATTTTCGATGAAAGAAATAGAAGTTATAACATATTTATCTGATGTTAAGTTTTGTAAAGGGACTAAGTATGTGACTTTGAGCTTGGGATCAGCGGGGGTTGGACGGTCGTAGATATGTCACAGCATGATAATACAACCTTAGAGGAATGAACAAGTGAAATATTAAGAATTTTCAATGAAGTAAATAGAAGTTATAAGTTATTTCTCTGATGTTAAGTTTTGTAAAGAGACCAAGTATTTGACCTTCACGTTGGAATCAGCGGGGGTTGGACGTAGTGGATTTTGGCACAGTATGGTAGTAGAGCCTTACAGGAATGCATGTATGAAATATTAAGCATTTTAGATGTTGGAAATAGAAGTTATAACATATTTCTCTGATGTTAAGTTTTGTAAAGAGACTAAGTATGTGTGACATTGACATTGGGATCAGCGGGGGTTGGACGGTCGTATATATGTTACAGCATGATAGTACAACCTTAGAGGAATGCACAAATTAAATAATAAGAATTTCAATGAAGGGTAAATAGAAGTTATAACTTATCTCTAAAGATGTTAAGTTTTGTAAAGAGACCAAGTATTTGACCTTGACCTTGGGATCAGCGGGGGTTGGTTTTGACGTCATGTATTTGGCACGGTATGGTAGTAGAGCCTTACAGGAATGCATGTGCGAAATATTAAGCATTTTAGATGAAGGAAATAGAGTTTCTCTGATGTTAAGTTTTGTAAAGATACTAAGTATTTGACCTTGACCTTGGATCAGCGGGGGTGGACGGTCGTGGATTTGGCACAGCATGATATTAGAGCCTTTCAGGAATGCATGTGTGAAATAAAATTATTAAGCAATTTAGATGAATGAAATAGAAGTTATAACACCTTTCGCTGATGTTAGGTTTTGTAAAGAGACTAAGTATGTGTGACCTTGACCTTGGGATCAGCAAGGGTTGGACGGTCGTAGATATGTCACAGCATGATAGTACAACCTTAGAGGAATGTACGAGTGAAATATTTAGAATTGCAATGAAGGAAATAGAAGTTATAACTTATTTCTCTGATGTTAAGTTTTGTAAAGAGACCAAGTATTTGACATTGACCTTGGGATCAGCGGGGATTGGACGTCGTGGATTTGGCACAGAATGGTAGTAGAGCCTTACAGGAATGCATGTGTGAAATATTAAGCATTTTAGACGAAGGAAATAGAAGCTATAACATATTTCTCTGATGTTAAGTTTTGTGAAGAGACTAAGTATTTGACATTCACCTTGGGATCAGCGGGGGTTGGACGATCGTGGATTTGGCACAGCATGGTAGTAGAGCCTTACGGTCTGAAGGAAATAGAAGTTATAACAATATGTATCTGATGTTAAGCTTAGTGACGGACGGACGCACGGACGCACGGACGTTCCAACATTTTGGGTTTATGGGGTATTTCCATTGTTTGAAGAACAATGAAAAAGCCCCTAAACAACAATAGAGTTTATGAGCTTACGAAATATTAGAAAGGAATCTTTTGTTCCTAACCCCGCCCCTAAGCTCTGAAACCCCCGAACGTTGGCCCGGACGGACGGACGGACGCGGACGGACGGATGGACGGACGGACGGACGGACAACCTGACTCCAGTATACCCCCCCCCCCCCATAACTCGTTGCGGGGGGTATAATTACACTGCTTGTGTGCATTATTTCGTCATTCACTTTAAATCTACATATTCGTGCAGACATGGACTAGATTCAGGCAATACAAACTAAGTACATATCTCTATAACTGCAACCACTCCTAAAACAATAAAACAACATGCTAATCGCTCAAGACTAGGCATACTATCGACGGTGCTTATTTATTTGGGGGACAAAACTAAAACGTCCTACAAATAAATTAAGTATACATAGCTGTGTCATAACACTCTGTGCTAGGTCTCCTTCCTTGCAGAATATCAGTTATCCACGGATACTGAATTTCAAAACCAGCCAGAAATGTTTTTATAATGCTGAGTGAAATCTGCTATGTCTTATTTTCATTTGGTTCTGAACAAACACATTCTTTGACATCGGAATGCAGTTTAATGCTCCGCTGGTGTATTCTGTCAATGCTCAACACGTTAACTGATATAGTTATATGGTCCATCGGTTGACAAAAAAATATATATATGGGACAACATAGCCCCAGAGCAGCCTGCGCATCCGCGCAGTCTGCTCAGGAACTATGATGTTCATCATACAGTTCAATAAGTAGGCCAATTAAAATGAACAAAACGGTAAGATGCTCATGTGTATGTACAAGAGGACAAGGAGTATCAATTGTTTCAGATGTTGTATGTAGTAAAATACCTTTCTCAGCCGGGCTCCATATGTTGTAAGAGTACATATGGTATTACACATTTAATGTGACTGTGACTGAAGAAACGGGGCCTATGGGTTCTGCGACCAGTGTATATCCAGATCAGCCTGTGCATCAGCCGCAGATGCGATTTTCTGACACATAGGCCACGAAAAAGTCATCCAACTATTCGAGTATTGTAGATGTTCATATTTTTTTTCCCGGGAGCAGGGGGGGGTCCGGACCCCCTGGAACCCCCCCCCCCCCCCCCCCTCCCCCTGTATCCGCGCCTGCCATTGGTCGCTATTACATCGATGGGGCACCTGGCATGCTTATAACAAGCAATACAGATCGTTACCAGGCTACTGGAGTGTGCTAATTGACCGGGAGCTAACCTGAGCAGAAATAACATAAGCCCGAGTTCTCTAGTCCCATACCAACATGTGGTTGCCTTATCATTCGTTTATGGAACGCTTACACTTGTACACTATGTATTATGAAGGGGACTTCGTAGTTGTCTCTGATCTAGGTGACATTTCGTGGATAGTCTCATTTACCAGCTAACCTGTCTTACATTGGCCGGAGACACAATGGCTGATAATAAATGGTCGTATCATACATTGCGTATTGACTACTCTTTTCCGCGTAAACTCCGCTGGCGTTTGGGCAATTATTAATTAATATATATGTATTAAAACATCAGTACATTTTTCAACATCATAAAAATGATACTCTTCTCTAAAATGTTATGCTATTACCACATTGCACTCCATCAAAAATAAGGTTCGACCATGTCCAGCCGTGGGTAAACGTTTGCCGTGGCGCGAGGGAACTATTTGAACCCCAATGCCGTAGGCCGCGGGTTGAAATAATTCCCGAGAGGCACGGCAAACGTTTACCCACGGCTGTACACGGTCGAACGTTATTGTTACATTTCCGTCGGAAACATCATGCAATTTGAGCATTTATGCAGTACTTTCGGTACTTTGATAATCTGGTTCATTCAAACAGCTGATTTACGAATTCATATGCATATGCAAATTTCAGTACGACCGTTGTGAACTGTAGTGAACTGTTGTGAACCGTAGTGACGTAATGGCGCGTTCTAGTATCGTCATGAGACACAGGCATTACGTAGGTGTTGGCTTGGCCCTGGAATGAGCATTGCCTAGAGCCATGGTCAAACAGCACGCGCTGTACGTTTGCACACGGCTGTGAGCGGTGTCAAACAACGGCAGTCATGTAACAATATAAGGTTTGATCATGTCCAGCCGTGTGCAAACGTTTGCTGTTGCCCTCGGGAACTGTTTGAACCCGCGGCCCGCAGGCCGCGGGTTCAAACAGTTCCCGAGGGCAACAGCAAACGTTTGCACACGGCTGGACATGATCAAACGTTATTGTTACATTTCCAACAAAAAAACTGATGTAATTTCAGCATTATATTCAGTATTTTCAGTACTTTTATAAATCGTCCCATTCATGTAGATAATCTTCGGTATTTATATTCTGGGGACGCGTCATGAACGTCATGAATATGAAGTAGTGACGTCATGAAGGCACTTCCATTACGCGCGGCCCCGGAATGAGCATTGCCTAAAGCCATATGCAAACAGCACGCGTTATATGTTTGAACATATGTGCAAACAACGGAAACCATGTAACAATATGTATTTTCTGCGAAACGAATTTCACGAATGGGAACATGAGAGCCAAAACAGATTTTTAATAATAATTTCAGTACTTGTGAACCGATTCGTAAAATAAATAATGTCGTATGTTTTTTACGAGCAATTTTAGTGTACAATTCCAAACATTCCAAACATTATAATTTCTCCCAAATTGTAGTCACTTTCTTCCATTTCGACCTCTGTTAAATTCCCATAGAAACAATATGTTTTCCTCAATAAAACTAGAAATGGACGCTTGTCGACAAGTGCATGTGTATCCCCCTCCCCAGATACACAAGTAGTTTGAAAAAAAGGGTGTTCGAGTTATGCTCCGGAGACAAAATCAGTGCGCTGAAAAACAAAGGGAGATAACTCAAAAATTAGCAATGCAAGAGTTGTCATTCCTGCGTGACACACCTTTAGGGTCGTGGTCTATGCATGTATGAAGTTTCATGAAAATATTCCAAAGGGTGTTCGAGTTATGCTCCGGACACGAAATCAGTGCACGAAACAACAAAGGGACATAACTAAGAAATTAACGACGCAAGAGTTGTCATTCTTGCGTGCGGCACACCTTTGGGTCGTCTTCTATGCATGTGTGAAGTTTAATAAAAAATATTCCAATGGGTGTTCGAGTTATGCTCCGGACACGAAATCAGTACATGAAACAACAAAGGGAGATAAGTAAACAAGAATTCCGCGGAATCAAATGCCTCGCCTTGTCACGCCTTGACCTCGAGCCTGGGCCCGAAAGCAATTTTCACTGGCCCGAACATATTATACAATTATTGACTAGTGAGCCATAGAATATCAGATTATATTAAATGGCTCACTAGTCAATAATTGTTTTATTATATGATAATTGCCTGTATATAGCACTTACGACCTTATGCTACTAGACAAAAATGAAAAAGAATTTGAAAAAAATGGGAAAAAAAAGTTTAAAAATTAAAAATAATAAGGCTCGCTACTGGAGCCCAGAATTTTTCTTAATAGTCCTATGTTTATCTACATATATCTGCACAGGTCCACATATTGCCACAGTATTTTCAACACAGTTTACGGAAATGTAATATAGTAATTTACCTGTATAAATTACCTGTAATAAGTTAGTGGTCAGTTAGTGGTCAGTCTGGACATTTGCACATGCTAGCACATGCACACGTGAATGGTTCTCCCAGTCACTATTGTTCAACCGGAGAAGGCTATTGTTCTCTCTACATGTAAGAAAACGGGTTTTCATGCATTATTGTCCAGTTTGTAGAGTGCGCGAAACAAAAAAGGGAGAAAACTCAAAATTTAGCTACGCAAGAGTTGTCATTCTTGTGCGCGACACACCTTCGGGTCGTGGTCTATGCATGTGTGAAGTTTCATGAAAATATTCCAAAGGGTGCTCGAGTTATGCTCAATCAGTGCGCGAAACAAAAAAGGGAGATAACTCAAAAATTAGCTATGCAAGAGTTGTCATTCTTGTGCGCAACACACCTCCGGGTCGTGGTCTATGCATGTGTGAAGTTTCATGAAAATATTCCAAAGGGTGGTCGAGTTATGCTCCGGACACGAAATCAATGTGCGAAACAAAAAAGGGAGATAACTCAAAAATTAGCTAGTCTAGAGTTGTCATTCTTGAGCGCGACACACCTTCGGGTCGTGGTCTATGCATGTGTGAAGTTTCATGAAAATATTCCAAAGGGTGGTCGAGTTATGCTCAATCAGTGGCCGAAACAAAAAAAGGAGATAACTCAAAACTCAGCTATGCAAAAGTTGTCATTCCTGTGCGCGACACACCTTCGGGTCGTGGTCTATGCATGTGTGAAGTTTCATGAAAATATTCCAAAGGGTGGTCGAGTTATGCTCCGGACACGAAATAAGTGCGTGAAACAAAAAAGGGAAATAACTCAAACATTAGCTACGCAAGAGTTGTCATTCTTGTGCGCCACACACCTTCGGGTCGTGGTCTATGCATGTGTGAAGTTTCATGAAAATATTCCAAAGGGTGTTCGAGTTATGCTCCGGACAAGAAGTGTCTGCGGCGGACGCAGACGCGGACGCGGACGCGGACGCGGACGCGGACGATGTTCGGTGTCAAATCCCATGTATCCCCGACGAAGTCCAATAGTGGACGGAATGTTGATACGCTCGCCTTGTATTATCTATATCTACGTATAATGGCGGGGTGGCTATTCGACCAACTTTAAAGTCATTGGGTCTCCGGTATGCAAGGAAAGTAATGAAACAGAATCAAGGTGTATGATCACGTGGTTACAACAACAACAAAAAGTACTGAAACTTCCAGAAGTCCTCCGATTCAAAGTACATATTATTTTATTTTATTTAAAAGCTTATCAGAAGTCGCCTGTTGCGATGGTAATATGTCCCCACCATTCTTTTCTAACGGTTTTACATAACTTTCTCCACGGAAGTAATGCTTCAGTGCAACGACGAACAATAATAATAATAAGAATACAGGACTCCAGATAAGGAATTAGTAATTGAGTATTGTCACTCCATCATTTCTGAAGCAATTGAGTATTTCAAATTTAATTGGGTAAAATAAAATCACACTACTGTTTACACATCAACAGACAGCAATTATTAAATAGTCTGCTTCGAAATGAAAACATGTCTTGGCATTTCATTCGAATTGTCTCCTTGGAGACAATTCTAATGAAATACCAAGATGTATTTCATAGAAAAAATATGTTATATTTGTGGTCTGTTTATTGTTTTCTGCAGCATGATAAAGGTACCACAAAATATTTATTTCTTTTTGATACTCGCTACTTCTGATTTCAATTGGGTTTTTGGCAAGTTTAATTGGGTATTTAAGCAAATACGCAGCTAATCTGGAGGACTCAGAATTTGATCTTTTCTCACCATCTCAGTGTCACGTATTGTAACCGACTGTCTTCTTTATCATCCATTATTTGTAACACGGGTTACACAGTTACACAATGCTCGAGCACAATACTCGAATAACCTTATAACGACTATCGAATAGGTTTTCGTGTGTGAAATATCGCTTCCGTGGAATACACCACTGGAGAGAATAGCGCTTTATCCGAAACCGTGAACGTACCACCAGTATTTATTTTGCACCGGTTATATCTGGGTGATTTACACTGTTTATGCAGACTCGGATGCTAGTCTGAATACCGAGTAGGTCATATCTACTGATTTATTTCAGATTAATTAGCCAGATATCTCAGGAGCTAGACTGACTGTTAGAACATTAGCCCACTTGCGAGGTTGTTTAGTATTGCATTGCAGTCATAATAATGATTTCATGTGCACTACTGTGACTATTATGGAGACTATAACACGTTACACTCTGGTAACAACACCGTTGTGTGTTTTGTAGTCCCAGCCAGTAAACAAGCCAGCCAGCCAGCCAGCCAACCAGCGACGGCACGTCTATCAGGTGTTCTTGCGTAGAACCAGTACGCTGCGCCGATCCTATTCTGGGGTCCACTACACGACTCCGTGTACCAGCGGGGACTCTGCTCCGTGTGGACCAGGGCGTATCGAGATGGGTTTATTATTCCGGTGACGTCATTCCGTCCAAGTACGAGATGAATCTCAAAGGACGTCCACCCATGTGATGTATTCGCCCCATCCGCCTAAGTAGTCGATAACATTTTAATATAACTTAACAACGTCATATAACGTCACCGTCATCATGGCGGAAACCTGAGTTAGATACCAGAAATTCTAAGTTCGTATCTTGAACGTGATGAACATTGTTATACGATACTTACCTGTTCCAGAATCGTGACTGTGCCTTGGTTGTGTGACTGTGCATTGGTGAACACTCGAGAGGAAATTGTCCGTACTGTCTTGAATATTCATTATTTTTGTATATCTCATTTTGTAAATACATCATCATTGTAACTGTATACCTTGTTGTCTCTTTCCACAACGTGCTTGCTGTTCCGACACAACAATGAACTATCCCAGTGTCACCCTGGCGTGACACTCGGCAGAGAAAACAACAGGCGACTAACTTCATAAATATATCTCGTGTTCAACAGAATACCACCCACACCGAGCCAACCAAGCCCTGGCATACCTTAGGACATATCCAGTATGCCACAATACTGCAGGAGAATAAGAATAACACAATGGAAATACGAGTTAATTTTCAATAGTTAAAATGGCCGCCGCCACAACCTTGAGATAATTACCGGCCGATAAAAAGACGACCTGCTCAGTCCAAGGTCGCCGTTATGTGCGTAATGTCAGTAGAAGTTGTATTGTTGAACTAATTTGATATATCAGTCATAGTCTGCCAACCCCAATTATTTTGCAATGTCCTGTAGCCTATTTCATCAACATTGCAAAGTATACTTTACTAGCAAAGTATACTTTGAGGGAGTAATCATTTATTTTTATTTTTCCTGAAATGCATTATTTCATATAGAACTAACAAATGCATATATTTCATGATTAAAAGTATGCAGAATTATTATACTGAATTTATTACATTATCACAGCCAAATTGGCTGTGATAATGTAATAAATTCAGTATAATATAAATTAATATTTATCATAAAATTGAAAATTTCTCCCTCAAAGTATACTTTGCTACTAAAGTATACTTTGCAATGTTGATGAAATAGGCTACTGGTCAATGTCATGGGCAAGCACATCTGGTGAATGTCTGCTTTTAGCTGATTGGTCAATTAGTAAGACAAGGAAGTGTCCTGGTTGGACAATTTTATATAAATACCACGCAAGAATGCCACTTTCTCCAAACCTTCTAACTGCCTTCCGAAGACTTGTAACTGTAAATATATGAACATGTATTTCTATGTCCTGAATTGTTGTGCAAAACTGCATCCGCCTTTAAAATGACTGTGTCTCAGTAGATGTCTCAGAGTATATATACCATATGTGAGTTTCGCTACATGCACAGTAGATGACATACATGTACATTAAAGGTATATGCCCCCTCAGGAGTCACAAACTTTTCTTTATATGAGAGACATCATCTGAGACATTTTCTGGCAAAGTAAACGTTCATTCATCATTACCCCACGTATTGACTGGCTTATTATACATTTTATATCAGACGTAAATGTTCACACTGCTATCAGGGGCGATAACCGTGTTTCATTAAAATGTTAACGGACATTACTATTTATTCTCTGTATTTGTTTTTTTTGCAATGGTCATACTTTATAATCGGTCCAAAATATTATTTGTTTCAGGTGACGCATTTAATTAGGATAAATAATTAACAAATATCATGCCTCATTTGCATATGAAAATAGCCTGATACTACCGTGAGTCACTATCAGTAAAATAAATATTACTAAATGATTATATCTGTATAGCGGGCACTTGTATGTTTTAGAAGTGGTGCAATAGTGACACAAGTATACACTTATTTAATTCCTATAAAGAACAGTTTGTGCCTACTGAGTGGGCATGTACCATTAATCAATCGCATTTTATTTGATGAAATTAGCAAAACAAAAAATATTGAAGTACGTTCGATCAGAAACTGTGATAAACAATCCGCGTACACGTTTCCTAGCATTGTGTGATAAATGTGATATACATGTACTGGCCTGGTACATGTATTATACGGTTCGACAATGTCCAGCCGTGGCTAGACGTTTTCCGTGGCATGAGGGGTAGGCCACGGGTTTAAACAGTTGCCGAGTGCCACGGCAAAAGGTATTGGGGTTCAAACAGTTCCCGATTGCAAACGTTTACCCACAGCTGGACGTGGTCGAATGTTATTGTTACATTTCCGTCGGAAATATCGTATTTGAGCATATATGCAGTACTTTGATAATCTGCTCCATTCAAATAGCTGATTTACACATACATGTTCCGGGGCCGCAGTACACGTCGCATGATGCAGACGCATCAATTTCAAAAGTGCAGTGCGACCGTTGTGAACTGGCCTGGTGACGTAATGAGTAACATGCATTACGTAGGCGTTGGCTTGGCTCCGGAATGAGCATTGTCTACAGCCATGATCAAACAGCACGAGCTGTACGTTTAAACACGGCTGTGGGCGGTGTCAAACAACGCCATTTCATGATTGTAACAACAAGGTGTGGGATCACGTGTTTCCGAACGGCATGACGTCATGATATTTGGATCTGTTTACAGTAGATTTTCTTTAATATCTTTCTAATGGAATGAAATATATGTATACAATATACCGCAGCAAATGTGGTACACGTAGTCGTTGCCCTTTATTGTATAGGCTGCTTTAATCTCATAATTCTGTTGTTTTGACGAAGAATCGGTTACCGTAAATGTAAATAAAAACTAGAGCATGTGAATGTGAAAAATAAACTGTACTGGATTCTTTGTGAATGTTATAAGTTATTGTAAATAACTTTCAGAGCACCCATAAAACACATATTCCATACTTCTGACCCCTCACAATGGTCATTGATTCTGTAGTGATCGTGGTGACGACTCTCTTGGCCAATGTACGAGCGTGAGTATAATATCAGGATATGTGCGGATATTCGCTACTTCCATCGTGCAGTTGTCCATTGCCCAACCAGGTGTGTCCATTGTGTTTTTAATTGACTCATAGTCATAGTCACGGCGGGCCTGTAGCCGATTTCACTAAAATAGCTAAGCATACTTATCTTGCTAAGTACACTTTGAGGGAGAAATTTTTCAATTTAAGGATAAATCTATTAATTTTTATTATACTGAATTCATTACATTATCACAGCCATTTTGGCTGTGATAATGTAATAAATTCAGTATAATAATTGTGCATACTTTTAATCTTCAAATATATGCAGTCGTTGGTTTTCTATGAAAAACTCAATTTCGGGAAAAGTAAATTATTACTCCCTAAAAGTACACTTTGCCAAGTAAGTATGCTTAGCAGTTTTGGTGAAATCGGCTACAGGACTGATACTACTTGTCGTTGATGAATTTCTTTCAATTTGAGTCTTCCTCGTTTGACACGCCATATGATTTTGTACCTAAGAACATTTGAATTTTACATGACATATATTTACAGAAACTGTGATATTTACTGTAAATCGTGCCCTGAACTGTACAAGACATCTGCAAGAGAAGCATATGACCGTTGCCAAACATGACTACCAGAAAATGTGTATGACCTAAAAATGAATAATTATTATTTAACAAGAGTGCCGCAAGTCACAAAATACGCCCGTCGAAGATGGGCCAGGTAGCGAAGATGCAGAAATGTGAAGCTGTCACCAAGGCAAGAAACATTAATGACAATTTGAAAATCTATAGCATTATTTCTTAAAATCGTTGAGCTAAACGTCAAGTATACTAATTTAGGCAGAGATGTGTAAAGTAGAAATTATATAGAATTGTATAGCAAAATGTAGAGAAAATGGCTAAGTTAAAAAGGTGATATTTGTGTTAAAAAGTATTTTTTCGGCATAAAAACACCAAGGTGCACATCTTCAATATGTGTAGAAGACGTGTGTATAGTTTCAGGTCGATCGACTGAACGGTTTCGGAGGAGTTGTGTACACAAACTATGCACTTTTTCTGTCCGCAGTCCCATCCTACCCCTTCCCACCCCCCCCCCCCCCCCCCCCCCCCCCCCCCCCCCCCACCCCCCCCCCCCCCCCCCCCCCCCCCCCCCCCCCCCCCCCCCCCACCCCCGGTAAAACATAATACGTACCGTTTTTTAAAAACAAAAACTGTCGTATAAAAATGAGATAATAAGTACTTTTTTACCAAAAACAAAAAAGTCACTCTCCCAAAAAAATGTTGTTTGATGAAATTTCATCAACTATCGATACAATAGCCAAATAAACAGTTTTCCTATGGGAATTTAACTTGGGGGGAAAAGAGGTGGAAGAAGTGGGGTAGTCAATAAAAAAAATGGAAATTGACTCCGAAACCTGGCTAGATAGCTTTGAAATGTAAAAAAGAAAACAAAAATTAATTTTGAAAATCGGTCCACAAATAAAAAATTATTTAAAAACTAGAAATGTGGCCTGTCGGCACACGAATGCCCCCGCTGGCAGCCAAAGAAAACGAGGCATATTTGATTATAAGCCATTTACGCGAAGAGGAGCGGTAGAGGAGCATTGGAGCAATGCGTGTGTGAAATGTGAAGCAGATCCGAGCAAGGAAACAGTAATTATAAGCTATTTACCCAAGCGTCAAGGTTTCGAACGCACCAAGTCTGATGCATTGACCCTGGGCTTAGAGGGGGCGGGACGTATGTGGATTTGTCACAGGGCGCTAGAGGACCATTGGAGCAATGCGTGTGTGAAATGTGAAGCAGATCCGAGCAAGGAAACAGAAATGATAAGCCATTTACTCGAGCGTTAAGTCTGTGACCTTGACCCTGGGCTTAGCGGGGGCGGGATGAATGTGGATTTGTCACAGGGCAGTATAGGACCATTGGAGCAATGCGTGTATGAAATGTGAAGCAGATCCGAGCAAGGAAACATAAATTATAAGCAATTTACCCCGAGCGTTAAGGTTTCGAACGCACCAAGTCTGTGACCTTGACCCTGCGCTTGGCGGGGGCGGGACGAATGTGGATTTGTCACAGGGCGGTAGAGGACAATTGGAGCAATGCTTGTGTGAAAAGTGAAGCAGATCTGAGCAAGGAAACAGAAATTATAAGCCATTTACCCGAGCGTTAAGGTTTCGAACGCACAAAGTCTGCGACCTTGACCCTGGGCTTAGCAGGGAAACAGTAATTATAAGCCATTTACCCGAGCGTTCAGGTTTCGAACGCACCAAGTCTGTGACCTTGACCCTGGGCTTAGCGGGGGCGGGACGTATGTGGATTTTTCACAGGGCGCTAGAGGACCATTGGAGCAATGCGTGTGTGAAAAGTGAAGCAGATCTGAGCAAGGAAACAGAAATTATAAGCCATTTACCCGAGCGTTAAGCTTTCGAACGCACAAAGTCTGCGACCTTGACCCTGGGCTTAGCAGGTAAACAGTAATTATAAGCCATTTACCCGAGCGTTAAGGTTTCGAACGCACCAAGTCTGTGACCTTGACCCTGGGCTTAGCGGTGGCGGGACGTATGTGGATTTTTCACAGGGCGCTAGAGGACCATTGGAAAAATGTGTGTTAAATGTGAAGCAGATCGGAGCAAGGAAACAGACATTATAAGCCATTTACCCGAGCGTTAAGGTTTCGAACGCACCAAGTATGTGACCTTGACCCTGGGCTTAGTGGATGCTGGACGAATGTGGATTTGTCACAGGGCGTTAGAGGACCATTGGAGCAATGCGTGTGTGAAATGTGAAGCAGATCCGAGCAAACAAACAGTAATTATAAGCCATTTACTCGAGCGTTAAGGTTTCGAACGCACCAAGTATGTGACCTTGACCCTGGGCTTAGCGGGGGCGGGACGAATGTGGATTTGTCACAGGGCGTTAGAGGACCATTGGAGCAATGCGTGTGTGAAATGTGAAGCAGATCCGAGCAAAGAAACAGAAATTATAAGCCATTTACTCGAGCGCTAAGGTTTCGAACGCACCAAGTCTGTGACCTTCACCCTGGGCTTAGTGGGGGCGGGATGAATATGGATTTGCCACAGGGCGGTAGAGGACCATTGGAGCAATGCGTGTGTGAAATGTGAAGCAGATCCGAGCAAGGAAACAGAAATTATAAGCCATTTACCCCGAGCGTAAAGGTTTCGGGACGTACGTACGTACATACGTACGGACGTACGTTACGTACGTACGGACGCCGGTAACACTATATGCCCCCCACACCATTCGGTGGCGGGGGCATAGAAACTGTTTAGCCCCCATGTTAAATTCCCATAGGAAAATCGTTAAAATGAATATTTGATGGAATTTTTTCATATAATTTTTTGGGGGAGGGTGACTTTTTGTTAGTGATGAAAAATACTTACATTTATATATCTTTAAGATTCAATGTGTTTAATGGCCAAAAGTCTGTCGGCAGCAAAACGTGGAACAGACAGTAGTGTGTTACAAGTTTTAATACACAATGTTATTACATTGCAATATGGCGCAGCAAACGCGTCTTCGTGGGCTGAATTTGGTCGTCCCTGGAGTTCGGCACATGCTTATGTCGTTTTTGCGAAGAATCTATTTCCGTGTCGGAATACACAGAAATAGATTCTTCGCAAAAACGACAGAAGTTTGGGCCAAATTACAGAGACCCCCAAATGCAGCTTAACAAGACGCGCTTGATGCGCAATATTTCATCAAAATCCGTTACGTAATACGGACAAAATAAAATAATATGTACTTTGAATCGGAGGGCTTCTGAAAGTGTCAGTACTTGTTGTTGTTGTTGTAACCACGTGATCATACACCTTGTAACCTATACAAGGAATTTGGATTTTATTCAACTATAGATTCGGCAGATATAAAAGACAATAAAACCAGCAATTCTTGTGATACATTACTGCTTTATGTTTATTTAAAAGACATATACAGAATTAGTGAAAATAACAAAGAACATTAGGCACGTCATAGCAAACAAGCAAGTTTTGTTTCTTTGTTTATTGGTATTAACGGCCTATCAACAGTTAAGGTCATGTAAGGCCGGGCAAACAGCTTTGATCCCGTTTCAACCTGGTGAGAAGCTTAGCATACGTTTCATTGATGGAATGGCGACCAGTGTAGATCCTGATCAGACTGTGCGGATGCACAGGCTAATCTGGATCTACACTGGTCGCAAAACCCATAAGCCCCATTTTTGGAGTCACAGTCACATATACAGGACTGTATCATCTATATTTACATGCATAGTGGACAAGTGTTTGTTTGTTTGTTGGGATTTAATGGCCTATCAACAGCTAAGGTCATTTAAGGCCGGGTCAATGGGTTCAGTACTAAATCCCATATATTAAAATGTACAAATGGGGGGGGGGGGGGGGGGAGGAGGGGGGGTTGAGGGGGGGGGAGGGGGATCCCAAAATCAGAAACGAATATTTACAAAAAAAAACTATATATTCAGCCCTAAAATCAGAATAATCCTGATCTGATGCTAGGTCCTCGCCACACTTGGCCCCTTCCCAAAAGCAGTAGGATCAGTAATAATCTTACTACTTTTATAATGGGCAATAACCCAATTCAACTTCCGGGTAACAAAAGAGCCAAAGATAAAAACGTACCCGAGGGCCAAACCAGGCAAATCGTGATTCCTATAAGGAGGAACCCCTGCCGTTAATTTACTAATTTTAATACATTTTTAATAACAACTCTCAAATAACAAGAAAGACAAAAATGACGGCCGTTTCACTAATCTTCGTACGACTAAAATGTTCGACTAAAATGTTTGTAAGTGCAAAATTATGATAGTCTGTAAATTGCACATTAAAAATGTTTTAGTGTAAACAATTATTGGATTTACATTTATTGAGCATAGGCTGCATTTGCAGCCTATGCTCAATACATGTAAATCCATCAATTGAAATTTACAGACGATCCTAAATTTGCTGGTATGAAGTTTAGTGAAACGGGTCCCAGGAACGTGTTTTGATGACATATACAAATATCCACCAAGGTGAGTCAAGTCAAATATGCTGAATAAATATATTTTACACAAGAAAACAGTAAAGCTCTTAAAAATTACAAAGACGCACGACAAACATTCCACATTGCAATATTATAATGTACGGAACCCCGCAGGGGACATGGATTTTTTTTTATTAATTCGTTCCCACAAAATAACAATTTTTTCCCACGAATTAACAATTCGTTCCCTCAAATTAACAATTAGCTCCCACGAAATAACAATTTGTTCCCTCAAATTGACAATTCATTTCCCACGAATCGTTAAATTGAGGGAACAAAATTGTTATATCGGGAGAACGAATTGTTATATCGTGGGAACAAATTAATTAAATTAAAAAAATTAAAAAAAGAATCCATGAAAACACCACTACAGGGCTCCAGATAAGCTGCGTATTTGCGTAAATACCCAATTCAAATTGCCAAAAACCCAATTGGAATCAAAAGTAGCGAGTATCAAAAAGCAATACAATAAATTTTTGTGGTACCTTTATCATGCTGCAGAAAACAATAAACAGACCACAAATATAGCATATTTTTCTTATTTTCCAGAAAACACATCTTGGTATTTCATTAGAATTGTCTCCCAGGAGACAATTCTAATGAAATGCCAAGACATGTTTTCATTTCGAGGCAAACTATTAAATATTAAGCTGTCTGTTGATGTGTAAACAGTATGTGTGATTTTATTTTATCCAATTAAAATTTTTGAAATACCCAATTGCTTCATAAATGATGGAGTGACAATACTCAATTACTAATTCATTATCTGGAGTCCTGCCACTGTGAACATCCAATGGACATGAATTAGTGAATTAATAACAATGCGAGAGAACATGCAAGCACAACAAGGAATCATGTTTAAATAACAAGTGCATCATTATCACTAAGCTAATCCCCTCGCTGGCAGCCTTGATAATAAACAGAAATAATAAATAAATTAAACACATTTGCCTTTACAAACGAGGTGAATATAAGACCTTGACCTCGGATGGTTGGATTTGGGTCGTATGCAAAACAAAGCACCATCCTTAGACACACATTGTGGTAAAATGTT
>CM055281.1:4941851-5047945 GCA_029237695.1 Conchocele bisecta | reverse complement strand
ACACACCAAGTGACGCTACTGTTTATTTATGACGTCATATTTGGCATTCTGCTAAAAATCGTAAAATCGACGAATTTGTCCAATAGCAATAATTCAGCGACATAGTGTTTACATGACAATTTTTAAATGAAGGATGACTACAAAGTGTCTGAAAACATGAATGTTATTATAAATCATTGGAATGTGTCATACAATGGATAGAAATAGTGGGCAGTTGTACTTTAAATCATAAAAGTTATGTAGGATCACAATCAGATATCACTCCATATTCTGAAAGTCTGAATGAATCAAAGTAGAAGAGATGTGTATCAACCATAAACTAAATAATGTTGTCATCAGTGGATATGGTAGGATGTGTGTATGCCATATGGGCATATTGTCGTAAGACTTGCTCAGTCTGAATGCATTTAACTATAAGAAATTCAACTTTATCTGAATAATAATAGGAATAAGATCAATCAGCATTGTGGAACCGGACGTTTCCATACGTCCTTAAAGTAAAAGAATACCTGGTATTCGACGCATAGTCCAAGCATAGATGGTAAACTACTATTAAAATACAAAACCAATGATTATGTACCAATCCAGAAGGTATTTGATGTCTGTGTGACCATCGTTCACACAGAACACTCTTTAACCTCATGTGGGTGAAATGGCAAAATCGCGAAAATGTGTAAAATTCAACAAGGGATGTAACTCTGGAGGATACCTTCGAATATTGGAGATATGTGCGTATTATTCTTTGAATATTTGAAACATTGTGTAATGGTACATACACAATAAAACATGCAATCATTCAGTTAAACAAATGACAGCTATTTCAATTAGGTCCCCGGTATATTTTTCTGGGACACCCTGTACTTCATCTGATCCAGTGACAAGATAATAAATACATTGATTCACAATATCAGAATGTCGATAACCACTGAGCTGGAACATTGACTGCAGATCCAGTAATGAAGGAGGTGCAGTGCAGGGGGCCGTGTCACTAAACTTCGTACGACTTAAATGTTCGTAAGTGCAACATTATGATAGTCTGTAAATTTCACATTAACAATGTTTTCTTGCAAGCAATAATTGGATTTACATTTATTGAGCATATGCAGCCTATGCTCAATAAATGTAAATCCATCAATTGAAATATCCATACGATCCTAAATTTGCACTTACGAACATTTTAGTCGTACGAAGTTTAGTGAAACGGCCCCCTAATCTCCAAGCCAAAGCTACATACACTCAAATAATTACTGCTAGCTCCAAATGATTTAGAGCTGGCTTCAAATAATTTTGAGCTAGCTCTAAATATTTAATGATAGCTCTAATTATTTAGAGATAGCATTAATTCTTTGAGTTTATGTAGATTAAGTCACGGATAGCAATGAGTGATAATAAACATTCATACAAGTCATGTGATTGTGTACCTAACAAAAATGTGTGTTTTTTTTTAGGAATAAATATTTACATAAACTATGACATATTCCATAAATGATGTCGAAATTCGACGAATTTTTATTCACATTTGCTTTGAACGTGTTATCACTTTTATTCGATTTCCAAGCTGACTCCTGCCTGTAGACGAAATATTTATATGTGGCTGTGACTGAAGAAATGGGACTTATGGGTGCTGCGACCAGTGTAGATCCAGATCAGATTCAGATCCAGATTCGCACATTCTGATCATGATCGGTACTGTCCACCATTTCATCAATAAACACCCGTCATACTTCTAACAAGCAATATAGATATTTATCAGGCTATATGAGAGTGCGATCTGCTGAGGAGCTAAACTGGTCATACATCCCATAAGCCCCATTTCTCCGGTCACAGCCACATATAAATTGTGTTCCAACTACTTTTCAATATTTGAAAGATTATGGAATTTGATAAACGTGCGGTGTATATAAATATAGAAATCACTCTATTGTACTATAATTGTGCAAAGTGACGGGTGATCGTAATCGCAATATTAATCTCGCCCTATTGAATATTGTGAGCTTCCCATGGTGACAGCATATACATGTACAGTGGAACCTCTCTAAACCGGACACACTGGAGTCCTCCCAGGGTGTCCTGTTTAGAGAGGTTTCGCTGTAAATAAACATTCCATGTATACTTGTTGTCACGTTCAATCAGGAACAGAAACACAAATGAAAACAATTACAGTGAAACCCATATAAATTAAAAACAATATGGTCCGATTTAGAGAGATTCCACTGTATTACACGCATATGTATCGAGAACTTCAAGACCAGTTAGTATGCTTTAAAATCGTGAACATTATAAGTTATTGTGATTCTACACAGGCTATATGGTGTAATATTGCCCGTCGGAGGTATGTTCAACCCGAGGCGATGGCTCGGTGAACATACCTCCAGACGGGCAATATTACACCATATACCTGTGTGAATCACAATAACGTATTTGTCATACCGCAGATCCTGTATTTGGCCGTATAAACATATCTCTTATTTTGATCTTTGCGTTTTTTCAGGAAGAAAAATAATCCGAGATTCGATTTTTTACCGTCAGTCTTAATATAAAGGCGTAAATGAACATTTTGTTTTTTTATTAAGCGAAAACAAACTAAATATGGAGTAAGAAATCCATCGAAAACGACTTTATGACAGTTTTTTATATCGTGTAATTTAATGTATATTCCACTGCTCTATCGATCTGCTCTCCCTTTGGCGCCTCTAGAATAATGCGACTGGTTCCCAAACATTCGCTGTCATTGCTACGCCGCGGTTTCGTGCGTGGAACCCATAATTTGTGACCTAAATATAGCCGTGTCACGAAGGCAAGCGCGTTTAGATTTGAAAAGCAATTTTCGTTATTTTGGCTAATTTTTCGCTCATATTTTGATGAGCGAAGAATATTTATGGAAAAATAAGCAATATAGACTGGTTTTGAGTGTACAATTTGTTACTTGTATTCATAAATTCGGGGTTTTATTGTGTTTAGTGAGGAATACAATTCGCAATCGGCAGACGCTTGCAAAATGTTCTTCATTGGACGCGAGGCACCGGAGGGTAATCGCAATTCCTGTATGTCCGACGGTCTTGGCAGGTCATATAATATATATGACCAGGAAAGCTAGCCAATCAAAAGCCGAGAAACTTATCTGCGGTATGACAAACTTACATGTAATGGGTGAGAGTTAAGCCTGATTTAAAATCATGAACATACGTACATGTAATTGTGACAGTTAAGCCTGATTTAAAATCGTGAACTTTACGTACATGTAATGGTAGGAGAATAACTCTCACCATTACATATACGTATGCCCACGATTTTAAAGCATACTAAATTCCATCGAAAATAAGCAATATGAGCTCCAGCGGGAGTCCGGTCTCCAACACAGGTTAAAATAGCGAACCAAGGTCTATACATACATTAAATATATCTAAAAGCATCAATAAGTCAGAAGTAAGCTAACATTTTTTAATCAATCTTTTAACACATTGATGTGTATAGGATGAAGTAAAGATTTGTTTCATCCTATTTTGTTTTCACTTATTGATGTCTACTTTTGTATATTTAATGTCATATTTATAGACCATGGACGTCACTTCAACATGTGGTCTACAGAGGTGAAATCTATTCCACTAACAAGAGACACTTACTCTTTATTTTACATAAAACACATACTAATCATGTGACCATCTGCATACTGCGCCAGTGATAATGACAAAGACAACTATCAGTGAGTCGCATACTGTGCCATATGTGGTTACATGTACAAGGCATAACATGTACAGGGTGTTCCAAAACACGGGCACCTAATTCAAATAGCCCATATTTTGTTATCACTTCAGAAATTGAACCGTTTCCTTTTCAGAGTATATCAAACTGTGGACAGTCTTTCCTATTATATGTTTAGTTTATCAGATAGACTCTACACAACAAGTGACGCCACAGTTTATTTATGACGTCATATTTGGGGTTCTTCCAAAAATCGTAAAATCGACAAATGTGTCCAATAGCAATAATTCAGCGACATAGTGTTTAAATGAAGGATGACTACAAAGTGTCAGAAAACATGAATGTTATTATAACTCATTGGAATGTGTGATAAAATGGATACAAATAGTGGGCAGTTGTACTTTAAATCATAAAGGTTATGTAGGATCACAATCAGATATCACTCCATATTCTGAAAGTCTGAATGAATCAAAGTAGAAGAGATGTGTACCAACCATAAACTAAGTAATTTTGTCATCAGTGGATATGGTAGGATGTGTGTATGCCATATGGGCATATTGTCGTAAGAGCTTCTCAGTCTGAATGCATTGAACCATAAGAAATTCAAATTTATCTGAATAATAATAGCACTCAGATCAATCAGCATTGTGTAACCTGACGTTTCCAAACGTCATTCAAGTAAAAGCATGCCTGGTATTCGATGCATAGTCCAAACATATTTAAGTATATTCAGCATAGTAGATGATAAACTGCTATTATAATATCAAACCAATGATTATGTACCAATCCAGAAGGTATTTGATACCTGTGTGACCATCGTTCACACAGAACACTCTTTAACCTCATGTGGATGAAATGGCAAAATCGCGAAATTGTGTAAAATTCAACAAGGGATGTAACTCTGGAGGATACCTTCGAATATTGGAGATATATGCGTATTATTCTTTGAATATTTCAAACATTGTGTAATGGTACATACACACTAAAACATGCATTCATTCAGTTAAACAAATGACAGCTATTTCAATTAGTTCCCCGGTGTATTTGTTTGGGACACCCTGTATTTCATCTGATCCAGTGACAAGATAATAAATACATTGATTCATAATATAAGAATGTCGATAACCACTGAACTGTGACATTGAGTCGTACGAAGTTTAGTGAAACGGCCCCCTTATCTCCAAGCCAAAGCTACATAAACTCAAATATTTAATGCTAGCTCTAAAAAATTAGAGCTAGCATTAAATATTTTGAGCTAGCTTCAAATGATTTAGAGTTATCTTCAAATGATTTGGAGCTAGCTCTAAATATTTAACGATAGCTCTAATTATTTAGAGATAGCATTAATCATTTGAGTTTATGTAGATTAAGTCGCGGATAGCAATGAGTGATCACAAACATTCATACAAGTCATGTGATTGTGTACCCACGGGAACGAATTATTAATTCGTGGGAACGAATTGCTATATTGTGGGAACGAATTTGGTAATTCTGACAGACGGAGTTGATATATAATTATATTTTTCACAAACTATATTATGTTGCTTATAGTTACATTTAGAGTTACCACGCTTTTCAATGAAATGTACGCGACCTTTTGCATGTACACATACACGTTGCGCCATTTAACTATTGCTCGGGTATGGACGGTTGGTTGTAAGGTTGCCAGGCTGCCAATTTCCAGTTTTAAATACATGTATAAGCTAACGAACTATGCAGGTGTACGCTTTTTGTGGCACCATGTGAGGTCTATGTAAATCTCATAAAAATATGCTATGAAAAACAATAGAACAATAACTACTTACACAAATAACCCATAGTACTGTGATCAGTAAGACTTTATGCAGATACTCACATCAATTTCAATACGCATACTACTGTAACATGGAAATGATAGACCAATTGTAATGTATGTATATTTATGTGACTACACAGGTGTATAGAAGAATAATGTATGAATGCACATTAAAACATACAAATGTGTTTAATATTTGCTACCTACAACATAAGGCCATTATAAAATAAATGCTAGATTCTCATCCCCGCCCACCCCGAGAATTAAGGCCCGCCCTGATTTTTTTTATTGTCAATACGTGGTGGTTGGTTTGGAGCATGTGATGGGTAATTACATATTTTCAGTGAGAAATAAGAAATTGATGAACTGTCATTTGCTATTAAGTTAGAGAGCATCGCCATTATTTTCAAATTCTCAGCATGCAAAGAGGTAACACAAACGATGGTCGATGGTCGGTATTTCCGATATCCTGAAAATATAAAATAAAACATAAAATTTAACTCACGGCCCCCATTTTTAAAAAAAAATGGATGCGAATCTAGCATTTATTTTATAATGGCCTAAATATGATAATATTTATTTACTGGAAGTATCTGCATACATACTTATTGAACACATGCTATGGTGTATTGGTGTAGGTAGGTATTGTTCAATGAGTAGTTGTTTGTTATTAGACTTCACAAGTAGGGTACAATAACCGTAATAGACCGACGGCAATCGCTGGTTCCACCTGCCTGGATAGCCCTGTACACGAATCAGTGCCTGGGGCTCGTTTCACTACACTAAGAAATGCGTGAGCTAAAAGTTCAAATTTACAAATACTTCTTTATTCGCATCCGATACTGGGAAACAACATATGTATTTACTCAAATATAATGAACTAAACACGTTGATGTAATATAGAATCTGTTAATCACGATGGTATGTGAGCTAAATTTACGAAAATCGTCTTACGAACTTTTATCGTACGAAGTTTAGTGAAGCGAGCCCCTGGTGCACAAATTGTTATCGACCAAATCCGACAAAGATACGTGTATGGTATCATATATATGTACGTGTGACATGCAGCTAATAATTCATACCATTTGATAAAATTTCACGATGTTCGAGCCATGAGACGTCACGAGAAATATATCTTCCTTTGGTAGGAAGTTGATGTGCTGGTATTTCTCTGTTTCCGACTCCATGAGAACTCTAGGGCAATTCCCCTCGGGTGTGTACTGGTGGATTCTGTGTGGGTTTGTATCACATGTATAAATATTCCTCTCGCAATCAAGCGTACAACTGACCGGGTGTGAATCCTTCCTTCCCGAGATTGTGAATTTTATATCGCCATTTATCTTCATAACTGCTACTTCTCCGAACGTGTTTACACCCATACACGACACCAAAATACTTTCATTCCTTTCATCTATCGTTAGTGACACTGGTTCGCGGAAATTTAATTTGAATTTGCGGTCATATTTGCGGTCAGGTCCTGGATGTTCATGCAAAAAGACTTCATTTCTAGCAGTATATAATATATATCCTTGAATAAAGGCAATTCCTTGACAGGGGCCGATGGTTTGGACGTGCTTGTGTGAGGATTTATCTGAAAACTTTCCAGAAACAATACGTATAAAACAAATTGTGTTTGCAGTTGGTAATGAAACAGCAACTTCATCGGTAGACGTCATTGTTAAATTATATGGCTGACTTTCCAGATATACAGTATCGAGGTATGCAAAGTCAGAATTAAATAGAGTTAGGCACGCATTTTTAGAATCACATAAAACAAGTGACTCATCATTCATGAATGCTGAATCATTGATGCTTGCTTTGTGTTTATCCGATGGCACTTCAAACTGTAACTCTTCCACTTCCTTAATCGTCCTGGCTATCATTCCCGGCTTCTCAACGCGGACCTCCGATGGCGTCGCTATGGATAGAGACGTCACTATTGATCGGGAAGATGCTCTAACTGACGGAGTTGCCGAACTGAATATCGGCGTTCCACTGGCTCTCATTGGGATAGGTGCAGCTCGTGTGTTGTCTCTTTTATTTGATGTCACGACGCCATTCGCTACTTCGCCGTGCCCATGTGCATCTTGCGAGCTAATATTATATTGAGATACCTTCTGGGAACTAGTCATCTCACTTTCTGTGCAACTATTTGTTGATTTTTCTGAATCTTCATTTTCAGGTATATATGTTAGTGTGGCTGTGCCACTTTGTCTGTCCGTGCCTATGTTATTACAGCGTACATGAATGACGTTTACCTCACCCAGTTTAACATTTGATCGAGCAGAGGTTTTCCCTTTAATATCTCCAAGTCGCAATGACTTCTTCAGTGTCAATTTTACTTCGACCTGACTTTCGTCACAAACGGATGGACCGAGTTGTCTAAAACCGTTCATCGTGTCAATGATACTACATAAACGTGCACTCGCATCGCTCCGTGTGTTATTTCCAATGTCCAGCATTTTACGTATTTCTTCCAGTGTATTTCGTTCAGCGAATACTCTCTTTTGTGTGTTTAGCAACGTATTTACCTCATTCTTTATGACATCTGAAACATTGTTACACAGATCAACAGCTAAAGACGTTAGTAATGTTATTATTGTGTCTCTGAATTCATTTATCTCGACAATTAGGTCTTTCTCTTGTGTCTTTATTTTTTCAATTGATCGTTTCGAGTTCGCTTGTTCATTGTCCGAGTCGCGTATCCTCTTCCTTAGCTCTTGTTCCTGTCTCACAGCGCGTTGATTGAAGGCATGAGAATCTATATATGAACTAATAGGCACACAGTGCTTCCTACCATTTCTGACGTTACTGCGTGTATTATCATTAAAACAGTCACTGCAATAAAGTTCATTGTCCTTTTCATTGTATTGTGTAAATGGCATGTATCCGTGTTTCAAACATTTCCCGTACGTATTATCTACCGAGTTTGATGTTGGTAGCTGGGAACTAACATCATTGACGGATGGTGAACAACCCATTTCACGATCGCTGATAGTCAGTATGGATAAAATCTACAAAAGCCAAATCATTAATGCTAGCTCTAAATAATTAGAGCTAGCATGATATATTTAGAGTTAGCTTCAAATAAATCAATGAGCTATCTAAATCAACAAGAGTTAGCTCTAAATATGTAATGCTAGCTCTACGTATTGAGAGCTAGCAATAATTATTTGAGTTTATGTACATTGGGCGTTCCAGGAACGCCAAATTTGCATACACTCTAATAATTCCAGCACAAAAATATTTACACAATTCCCTAGCATTTGATTGGCTCGTAGCAAGTCTCTGTCCAAAATTTATGTTCCAGTAAACTCCCATGCCGAACTACTTTCCGTAACCGTGAGGCGCAGTTAAAATAGTTCTTAAGAAAACGGAAAATAAACACATTTTCTTGATGAATTTATTTAAAATGCTGGAATTATAAGGAATGAATGGCCTTTTTGTGACATTTTATCGGGGATATAAACTTGGAAAAGTCGCGGGAATACTGGACGAGGCCTTCCGGCCTTCGTCCAGTATTCCCGCGACTTTTCCAAGTTTATACCCCGATATAAATTCCACAAAAAGGCCATTCATTCCTATAATAATTTTTTTTTTTTTTTTTTTTTTTTTTGAAAATATTTATTTTCCCCGTAATAGGTTTGTGGTGGGTCAGGGCCATCCCCCACAAACCGTACATAATATACATGTCATAGTCGGATACAAATACAAAACATGCAATTACAGATATTCACCCTCTTTTGCTCTTGCAGTACTGGGTAGAAATCACTGTTCTATTAAGACTTCATGGTTGATTGGTACATGAGAATCGTCATTAATGAGATAAAAAGTTGCACGTGTTATTAAAAAAAAGACAGTAATACTTATAATAAACCCGCATATGACAATGTCACTCTCCAGCGCTGCAAGAGCCAATTTAGTTTGATTTAGCCTATGTAATACATGTAATTGATTATATGTTATCATTCATATTACCCATGATCCAACTGAACCAGCCCCACTCTGTAAAAAGTGAAGTTCAATCCTGCTGTGCATCTACCTGTTTAAATCGTGTATTAATTTTTCCCTTTCAACACTACAGCCATTTATATAGGTGTTTTTAAACAGTGTAGATCCAGACGAGCCGGGTCATCAGGATCTGCACTCTTTGCAAGTAGTTTTCATATTTGTTAAAAAAAAAATAAAAAAATAAAAAAGAATTATAAATAGATTATTTGAAAAGTATTTTGTGTTGAATGGAATTGACCGAAAATTAACATATTATATATAATCCATTCCAGTTAGTTAGGGCTGAAAGGGTTAAATGTTACAGTTGTTGGTAACATTATGTATTGACAATCCAATGTACAATCTGTTCGATCCCCACACTGATTATAAAACAAAACGCGGCTGGTTCCGTCAGATCATGGTCTTTGCTTGAACCTGTATTACTCTATGTATATTATATTCTTCTACTAGATTCATATTTATAATGTCTTTATTTCCCAAACCTATAATATGAGGTGGAATGGAATGTGGGGAGGGGGTGGGGAAGGGGTTAAAACAAAGAAAGGAAGAAAAAAAACGCACAAAAGCAGAGATTTATTATAGCACCCGCAACTAGCTCAGCTGAAGATGAAATCTTATTTTGGTGTTTTTGTTACATAAATTAAAATTTTGAAATGATAAAGTCTTCCCAAATTTTTGTAAAGTTTTCAAGTTTGTTGGCCATTATTGCTGCCTTCCTGGATGTTTCATACAATAGTTGAATTCGATGTTCAGTATGCTGAGATTTGGTACTACTTTTGAACACCGGCAATAATAGAGATAGTATTTAGTTTCTAATAGTATTAATTGTTTGAAGATACTTATTGTTTTTTCGTAAATCCCAAAGATGAATGATTTTTCGTTTAATTGTAATAGTTATATTTTGGTCGCTAACCATTCTGAAGTTCCCTAGATATGTTTTGTGTAACCTTACAATCCCAAAACAAATGTTTTATTGTTTCCGAGAAATTAAATTACAGAATGTACATAATGGACTACTGACAATTTTAATCTTATTTAGGAAATCATTTGTGGTCAGAATATTGTGGTTTATTCGGTACTGGAACCATTTTCGAGTTGTGTCTTTTGTTATGGTATGCGGCCATAAATATATTTTCTTCCATGTTTCATTGTTAAAATTATAGGTGGAGTTCCATTTAATTTTACCAGCTGGAGTTTCAGAATTGGAGTTTAATGCGAGGTACATGTCTTTTGTCCCGGTTTTTGTTTTTTTAGGTATATTTTTAGTTTGTATGGAGTAAATGGCATTTGTAACTTTTTTTCGATATTGACAAGTTTCAAAGTTTTACCCCAATCTTGTATTGCTTTGACAAGGCCATAATATTGAAGAAAGTTTATATTTATGTTGAAATTGTTTTTAAGTTCATTTTGAGAGGCAAAAGTTCCATCAATTTTGATAATGTCATTTATAAAACATATTCCCTTATCAAACCATGCCTTATTGAAGAAGGTTGTCCCACATTTTATGTCCTTATTAAAAAATAATGGGCTAGAAAGAAATGCATCCATGTTTATCGGCTTAAGCTTATTTTGTAATTTTAGATGAGCTTTTAAAACATCTCGCCAAAAAAGGTTTGAAATTTTTCCTATTTTTTGTTCGATGTACATATCTCCCAATTTAAAAATATTATCTGTATCAATTTCTGTATTTAAAATGTTTATAAATTTGTATTTGTTGCACACTATTCTTCTTACCTTATTCCTATAATAATTAATGCTAGCTCTAAATATGTAATGCTAGCTCTAATTATATATATTAAGGCTAGCAATAATTAGTTGAGTTCATGTAGATTTGGCGATCCATGCAAATGAACGCGTGTAAGCTACTTGTAGAGTAACTATGTATTTAAATGTCGCACTGCGTTGTTTATAAACAAACGTATTGCTAAGGAAAGTCCCATATCGTACGCACATTCGTTGCAAATATGATCTAGCAGACTCGCAACTAACGTAGCGCGCTTTCTCGAACAATACGGTTATATGTATGTGATAAATTATGTTGTATCCGTGTATTCACTATTCATGCACATGAGCAGTGTCAGTGGTTGCAATACAATATCTAGAAATGCATAACTCTGACGCACATATGATTAAAACACGTCCTCTGTTGACTAGGTTGATCATGTATTCAAGGTATATTACGTCCGGGATGTGTTCACGGAATGCTTCATTGAAATCATATTCACGAATTACAATAAGGTAAGCCTATATACCATTCATCGATATTTACATATTAAATAGCGTCTTCCACGTGAAAAGGTGCTTTGATTGGGACTATATTCACGGAGACCAACCATATACCATTTGCGAAAGGTATCGATTATAGTGTATATTGATTAACAATATTACCACAACAGATGCCGAAAGTGGACGGAACTTTCAGATGAACAAGTGCGATTTATTTAGCCTACATAGTTACTGTTTGTTCGTATACATGGACAGTGTTTGGAAGATGTGTCAGATGTTTAATGTGGGGTGTATGCCTTAGTGAGTCAATACTTATACAATGCACTAGTTTACGAGATAAAATTGCATTGCTTGTGTGCATTATTTCGTCATTCACTTTAAATCTACATATTCGTGCAGACAGGGACTAGACTCAGGCGATACAAATTAAATACATATCTCTGTAACTGCAACAACTCCTAAAACAATAAAACAACATACTAATCACTCAAGAATAGGCATACTATCGACGGTGCTTATTGATTTGGGGGAAAAAACTAAAACGTCCTACAAATAAATTAATTGTACATATCTGTGTCATAAGACTATGTGCTCGGTCTCCTTCGTTGCAGAATATCAGTTATCCGCGGATACTGAATTTCAAAACCAGCTAGAAATGTTTTGACAATGCTGAGTGCAATCTGCTATGTCTTATTTTCATTTTGTTCTGAACAAATACATTCTTTGACATCGGAATGCAGTTTAATGCTCCTCTGGTGCATTCTGTCAATGCTCAACACGTTAACTGATACAGTTATATGGTCCATCGGTTGACAAAAAAAAACATATTGCAACGCTAGCGGACAACACAGCCCCAGAGCAGCCTGCGCATCCGCACAGTCTGCTCAGGAACTATGATGTTCATCATACAGTTCAATAAGTAGACTAACTAACATAAACAAAACGGTAAGATGCTCATGTGTATGTGCAAGAGGACAAGGAGTATCAATTGTTTCAGATGTTGTATGTAGTAAAATACCTTTCTCAGCCGGGCTCCATATGTTGTAAGAGTACACATTACATATTTAATGTGACTGTGACTGAATAAACGGGGCCTATGGGTTCTGCGACCAGTGTATATCCAGATCAGCCTGTGCATCAGCACAGTCTGATCATGATCTGCACTGGTCGCTATTACATCGATGGGGCACATTTTTCAACATCATAAAAATGATACTCTTCTCTAAAATGTTATGCTATTACCACATTTCACTCCATCAAATATATGGTTCAACCATGTCCAGCCGTGTGTAAACGTTTGCCGTGGCGCGAGGGAACTATTTGAACCCCAAGGCCGTAGGTCGCGGGTTGAAACAATTCCCGAGGGGCACGGCAGACGTTTACCCACGGCTGGACATGGTCGAACGTTAATGTTACGTTTCCGTCGGAAATATCATGCAATTTGAGCATTTATGCAGTACTTTCGGTACTTTGATAATCTGGTCCATTCAAACAGCTGATTTACGCATGCATATGCATATGCAAATTTCAGTACGACCGTTGTGAACTGGTATAGTGACGTAATGGCGCGTTCTAGTAACGTCATGAGACACATGCATTACGTAGGTGTTGGCTTGGCCCTGGTTTGAGCATTATCTAGAGCCATGGTCAAACAGCACGCGCTGTACGTTTGCACACGGCTGTGAGCGGTGTCAAACAACGGCAGTCATGTAACAATATGTATTTTCTGCTAAACGAATTTCACGAATGGGATTGAACATGAGAGCCAAAACAGATTGTTAATAATCATTTCAGTACTTGTGGACCGATTCGAAAAATACATAATGTCGTATGTATGGTTTTTACGAGCAATTTTAGTGTGCAATTCCAAACATTCCAAACATTATAATTTCTCCCAAATTGTAGTCACTTTCTTCCATTTCGACCTCTGTTAAATTTCCATAGAAACAATATGTTTTCCTCAATAAAACTAGAAATGGACGCTTGTCGACAAGCGCATGTGTATCCCCCTCCCCAGATACACAAGTAGTTTGAAAAAAGGGTGTTCGAGTTATGCTCCGGAGACAAAATCAGTGCGCGGAAAAACAAAGGGAGATAACTAAAAAAAATAGCTATGCAAGAGTTGTCATTCCTGCGTGACACACCTTTAGTGTCGTAGTCTATGCATGTGTGAAGTTTCATGAAAATATTCCAAAGGGTGTTCGAGTTATGCTCCGGATACGAAATCAGTGCACGAAACAACAAAGGGAGATAACTAAGAAATTAACAACGCAAGAGTTGTCATTTTTGCGCGTGACACACCTTTGGATCGTCTTCTATGCATGTGTAAAGTTTAATAAAAAATATTCCAAAGGGTGTTCGAGTTATGCTCCGGATACGAAATCAGTGCACGAAACAACAAAGGGAGATAACTAAGAAATTAGCAACGCAAGAGTTGTCATTTTTGCGCGTGACACACCTTTGGATCGTCTTCTATGCATGTGTAAAGTTTAATAAAAAATATTCCAAAGGGTGTTCGAGTTATGCTCCGGACACGAAATCAATGCATGAAACAACAAAGGGAGATAAGTAAACAAGAATTCCGCGGAATCAATTGCCTCGCCTTGCCCCGCCTTGACCTCGAGCCTGGGCCCGAAAGCAATTTTCACTGGCCCGAACATATTATGCAACTAGAAATGGACGCTTGTCGACAAGTGCATGTGTATCACCCTCCCCAGATACACAAGTAGTTTGAAAAAAGTGTGTTCGAGTTATGCTCCGGAGGCAAAATCAGTGCGCGGAAAAACAAAGAGAGATAACTCAAAAATTAGTAATGCAAGAGTTGTCATTCTTGCGTGACACACCTTTATGGTCGTGGTCTATGCATGTGTGAAGTTTCATGAAAATATTCCAAAGGGTGTTCGAGTTATGCTCCGGACATGAAATCAGTGCATGAAACAAGAAAGGGAGATAAGTAAAAAAATGAACGATGCAAGAGTTGTCATTATTGCGCGCGACACACCTTTGGGTCGTGTTCTATGCATGTGTGAGGTTTAATGAAAATATTCCAAAGTGTCTTCGAGTTATGCTCCGGACACGAAATCAGTGCATGGAACAACAAAGGGAGATACGTAAACAAGAATACCGCGGAATCAATTGCCTCGCCTTGTCCCGCCTTGACCTCGAGCCTGGGCCCGAAAGCAATTTTCATTGGCCCGAACATATTATACAATTATTGACTAGTGAGCCATAGAATATGAGACTATAGTATATGGCCCACTAGTCAATAATTGTTTTATTATATGATAATTGTCTGTATATAGCACTTACGACCTTATGCTACTAGACAATAATTGAAAAAGAAATTGAAAAAAAAATGGAAAAATAAAATGGAAAAAATAAGTTTAAAAATAAAAAATAATAATTCTCGCTACTCGAGCCCAGAATTTTTGTTAATAGTCCTATATTTATCTACATATATCTGCACAGGTCCACATATTGCCACAATATTTTCAACACAGTTTACGAAATGTAATATAGTAATTTACCTGTATAAATTACTTGTAATAAGTTAGTGGTCAGTTAGTGGTCAGTCTGGACATTTGCACATGCTAGCACATGCACAGGTGAATGGTTCTCCCAGTCACTATTGTTCAACCGGAGAAGGCTATTGTTCTCTCTACATGTAACGTGTACAGAGCACACGATAAAACGGGTGTGCATGCATTATTGTCCAGTTTGTAGACTGCGCGAAACAAAAAAGGGAGATAACTAAAAAATTAGCTATGCAAGAGTTCTCATTCTTGTGCGCGACACACCTTCGGGTCGTGCTCTATGCATGTGTGAAGTTTCATGAAAATATTCCAAAGGGTGGTCGAGTTATGCTCCAGACACGAAATCAGTGCGTGAAACAAAAAAGGGAGATAACTCAAACATTAGCTACGCAAGAGTTGTCATTCTTGTGCGCGACACATCTTCGGGTCGTGGTCTAATCATGTGTGAAGTTTCATGAAAATATTCTAAAGGGTGGTCGAATTATGATCAATCAGTGCGCGAAACAAAAAATGGTGATAACTAAAAAAATAGCTATGCAAGAGATGTCATTCTTATACGCGACACACCTTCGGGTCGTGGTCTATGCATGTGTGAAGTTTCATGAAAATGTTCCAAAGGGTGGTCGAGTTATGCTCAATCAGTGCTCGAAACAAAAAAGGGAGATAACTCAAAAATTAGCTATGCAAAAGTTGTCATTCTTGTGCGCGACACACCTTCGGGTAGTGCTCTATGCATGTGTGAAGTTTCATGAAAATATTCCAAAGGGTGGTCGAGTTATGCTCCAGACACGAAATCAGTGCACGAAACAAAAAACGGAGATAACTAAAACATTAGCTACGCAAGAGTTGTCATTCTTGTGCTCGACACACCTTCGGGTCGTGGTCTATGCATGTGTGAAGTTTCATGAAAATATTCCATAGGGTGGTCGAATTATGCTCAATCAGTGCGCGAAACAAAAAAGGGAGATAACTAAAAAATTAGCTATGAAAGAGTTGTCATTATTATGCGCGACACACCTTCGGGTCGTGGTCTATGCATGTGTGAAGTTTCATGAAAAATATTCCAAAGGGTGGTCGAGTTATGCTCATCAGTCGCGAACGAAACAAAAAAAAGGAGATAACTCAAAAATTAGCTATGCAAGAGTTGTCATTATTGTGCGGGACACACCTTCGGTTCGTGCTCTATGCATGTGTGAAGTTTCATGAAAATATTCCAAAGGGTGGTCGAGTTATGCTCAATCAGTGCGCGAAACAAAAAAAGGAGATAACTAAAAAATTAGCTACGCAAGAGTTGTCATTATTGTGCGCGACACACCTTCGGGTCATGCTCTATGCATGTGTGAAGTTTTATGAAAATATTCCAAAGGGTGGTCGAGTTATGCTCCAGACACGAAATCAGTGCGCGAAACAAAAAAGGGAGATAACTCAAACATTAGCTACTCAAGAGTTGTCATTCTTGTGCGCGACACATCTTCGGGTCGTGGTCTAATCATGTGTGAAGTTTCATGAACATATTCCAAAGGGTGGTCGAATTATGCTCAATCAGTGCGCGAAACAAAAAAGGGAGATAACAAAAAAAATTAGCTATGTAAGAGTTGTCATTCTTGTGCTTGACACACCTTCGGGTCGTGTACTATACATGTGTGAAGTTTCATGAAAATATTCCAAAGGGTTGTCGAGTTATGCTCCGGACACGAAATCAGTGCGCGAAACAAAAAAAGGAAATAACTCAAACATTAGCTACGCAAGAGTTGTCATTCTTGTGCGCCACACACCTTCGGGTCGTGGTCTATGTATGTGTGAAGTTTCATGAAAATATTCCAAAGGGTGTTCGAGTTATGCTCCGGACAAGAAGTGTCTGCCGTGGACGCGGACGATGTTCGGTGTCGAATCCTATGTATCCCCCGACGAAGTCCAATAATGGACGGAAAGTAAAATGACAACTGGTACAGGTAACAATTGTATTACATACGCTCGCCTTGTATTATCTATATCTACGTATAATGGTGGGGTGGCTATTTGACCAACTTTAAAGTCATTGGGTCTCAGGTATGCAAGGAAAGTAATGAAACATAATCAAGGTGTATGATCAAGTGGTTACAACAACAACAAGTACTGAAACTTCCTGAAGTCTCCGATTCAAAGTACGTATTATTTTATTTTATTTAAAAGCTTATCAGAAGTCGCCTGTTGCGATGGTGATATGTCCCCACCATTCTTTTCTAACGGTTTTACATAACTTTCTCCACGGAAGCAATGCTTCAGTGCAACGACGAACAATAATAATAATAAGAATACAGCGCTCCAGATAAGGAATTAGTAATTGAGTATTGTCACTCCATCATTTCTGAAGCAACTGAGTATTTCAAATTTTAATTTGGTAAAATATAATCACACTACTGTTTACACATCAACAGACAGCAATTATTAAATAGTTTACTACGAAATGAAAACATGTCTTGGAATTTCATTAGAATTGTCTCCTTGGAGACAATTCTAATGAAATACCAAGATGTGCTTTCATAGAAAATAAGAAAAAATATGCTATAGTTGTGGTCTGTTTATAGTTTTCTGCAGCATGATAAAGGTACCACAAAATCTGTATGGCTTTTGTATACTCGCTACTTCTGATTTCAATTGGGTTTTTGGCAATTTTAATTGGGTATTTAAGCAAATACGCAGCTTATCTGGAGGTTCAGAATATGATCTTTTCTTACCATCTCAGTGTCACGTATTGTAAGGAAATGATCCTTACGATTTTATCAGATTTATTACCCTTTTTTGACTGCTAATACTTTATTAATAAGCACGTTCACAGTGATGCATGTTTTAGGTGATGAACTACATAACTGCTAAATAAGCCATACTATTCACATTCTGCCGTTTGAATCACAAGATAATGAAATGGAATGGCCCTTGTTGACTGTTGACATGGATTGACACTTCTGTGGAGGTCACGTTACCACCTTTATTGGGCCATATATTCTTTACCATGGTGTCATACCTACATATGCTGGTAGCTAAACCCCTGCTAAGTATTTGCATAGGTGATCATATATCAGACGTCATAATATCTCCATTATTCTAATTATTTGTTCGGCAGTGCTCGCAAAGGTTCGTGCCCGCCATTATATGACTGTCAACTCACGCAGCCTTTCTGTTTGACGGTCACTCATTAAATGCATGTTTATCTTCACAGCTTTACATTTACCTGATGTATTTTGACATGTACAATCATCTGGACATCTGACCGTCACGATATCTTAGCTATCTACGCTGTATTTCTAGTATAAAGCCTAAAAACGTAACTTTCAAATCCAAGATGGCGGAAACTTGATTGTCAACGCTCTGACCAATGAAATGGTTGACTGTCAGATCCAGTTTCTATATAAGGAATGACGCAACACAGATTCTCACTTCGGTCACTTCGGTCACAAAGAGCAGACCGACGCTCAAATGCAGAACTTTCACTTTCACTAAAACTTCGTTCGGTCATTATTTGTTGTTGTTGTAGATTCTTCCAACCGCTAACATTTCGGCTACTGCTAGTACAACAGTGTAATGCCATCCTGACAAACAATCGTAATAGAAATAATAAAGAAACTGAAACTGGTATCTTGTTTAGTCTACTCTAAACTGCCAACCAGGGGTTAGCTGCTAGCCTAACAGTATTGTAACCGACTGTCTTCTTTATCATCCATCATTTGTAACACGGCTTACACAGTTACACAATACTCGAGCACAATACTCGAATAACCTTGTAACGACTATCGAATATGAAATATCGCTCCCGTGGAATACACTGCTGGAGAGAATAGCGCTTTATCCGAAATCGTGCACGTACCATCAGTATTGATTTTGCACCGGTTATATCTGGGTGATTTACACTGTTTATGCAGACTTGGATGCTAGCCTAAATACCGAGTAGGTCATATCTACTGATGACTGAATTATTTCAGATTAATTCGCCAGATATCTCAGGAGCTAGACTGACTGTTAGAACATTAGTCCAATTACGCAGAATTGTCAGCCAAATGTCGGCACGGAGTTCTTATATTGACACGCGGACAATCGGAGTGTGTATATAAACTATCGTTTCCATATTCTAGCAGTCAGACATTCAACCATTCTTGTGATCACACTTTGTGATACAAGCTTTCACTGGGAACTGGTAAGTACATATGAGCCGCGCCGTGCGAAAACCGGGCTTAATGACAACATTTTCAGTTTTTAATTTTTCGCGTATTCTGAATTGTACATCTTTTAAAAGCCATATGCCGCAACGATTATCAATGTATCCCAATTATTTTTCATTTAGAAGTATTTTTATGACGCGTGGTAAAAACATATATGACGTTTTTGATCAATGACGTCGAAATTACGACGTTTTTATGAACGGCGTATACAAGGGGTGTTGATAAAATACCCGGACAAGTCCTATAGATTTGTCATCTTGTATCGCATGTCAACCGAATTTGGATATCCCGTAGCCTGGCCAAGTGTCTCCCATTAGGCCAAGACAAAGTATGAACATAATGTTCATAGCTCGTGTTGCAGTTGCTAATGTAACGTCATGGTTTGGATTGCGGCCCAAGTAATGTAATTTCGTATGAATAATTTTCAAATAAGGCAGAGTGAGAAGTGTTGGCGTTTCCCTGTTGTTTGCTGCTGTCTGAAATAATTTTGGGGAATAATGGCGACATTTAATATTTAACATTTCGTATGCGACGAACTATTTTAAAAATCTGACATCATGACCGGAAATGACATAGTTTAACGACTGCCAGCTCTGTGTAAGAGAATATGCCGGAAAAACCAAGAGATTATATTAAAGTTTGTATTTTAACACAAAACACGAGATATTGATGATGAGAGAAAGTTCATCATCGGGATGACAATATACGAACGACACAGTCGGATAGACAATGGACATGAAGGCGCGAAAGGCTAGGCCAGACATGGACGTACAAAAGTGACGTCGTCAGACGTTGTGACCCAAGGTAAAAGTCTTGGTCGACTGACCACTTTTCGTGAAATGCCAGATCGGTTGAACTCATTGTGTGATTAAAAATATTTAAATATGAGGAGATATATGGCTAGATGGATCTTGATGATGGTGAACATGTAGCAGAAGGCCAGGCGAGTTCCTAATTTATCTCGAGTTTTAGGATAGTTGAAATGACATCTGTACATTTTTCCAATTGCCGGAGTGGTTACAGTGGATGAATCTATTATCAAATATCCTCGATTGAGGCGTTATTCAATCCTCCATATTCGCCCAATCTTGCCCCATCTGATTTCATTTTTTAATACCGTACACGAACAGCCGCCTAAATGCAGATTTGGTAGCTTATAATTGTCACCAGGTGTCTTTCTTGAGGATCGCATTACCATCGCCTGATTCAGACATACATTATTATGCAATAAAGTGACAAGCTGATAATTTGATACTACAAATCGTGCGAAAAGCAAGTTTATGACCATCAAATTTCCAATTAATTTCAGGACTTTTCGAAAACTCCACCGACCTCACTGTGTGTTTTGTGCATTATGTATTGCTTATACACAAACAATCAAGAAGCTGCATTGAAATCACTGATTCTGAATCTATTATAGAGATTTTGATGCATTTGTTTTGCCACATTCAATACAAACCCCGGATATATAATATTATGTTAATATATAGCTGCGTGTCTATACCTCCGTTTATGATAAAATGAGTGGCATTTAATGACATATCATTCGCTAAGTACTGGCTATAATTGCTCAAAAAATGTAAATTTACCAAGATATTAGCTGGTAATACCGTTGACATACACTAGGTTGTTCATATTTAAGATTATTTAAGGATCAAAGTGCAGTGCAAGTGAAGACTTCGCTGATATGTAGCCAGTTAAATTATGCGTTCACCATTTTGAATTCATGAGGACAACCGACGAAAAAGAGTGACAATGTCAAAGAACGACAGTTAGGCGACATACGTCATGACGTCATAATATGTGTACTGAGGCATCGCGTCTCATATTAGTTAAAGTTTCAATAAGTTATCAGTTTCCGTTTTCTGTTCACACGTAATGTTAACTGACACCAATAAACGTAAATGGGAGGGCAAAATGTAAACTTTTACGGCGACAATATGAATCGTCGTTTATGCGACGTCGTTTACCGCTTTTCACGACGTTTTCTTTTATGACTATCCATGAATTACCGTGTTTTACCCGTGAAATCGAAATCCATCTTACACCCGTGAAATACGAGATGCGCCCGTGAAATATCGATTTAGAAAAGTCACAGTTTTGCCGAACTACTTTCTTAGGCTCCGCCCAACTGGGGAATTTTAGTAGTTGCATGATTATGTCCCTTGCACACCTGCGATTAGCTCCCTTGCTGGATGCGCGCACCGAGCAACATTTGTTATCTGCTACCGAAGAAGGAAGGAGGAAATCGCGGAACTGGACAATTTGCTTTCGCAAATAGATACGAATTAAACATGAGGACCCTCAAATAACACCATTGCCCTACATTTAGCATGTTTAGTAAAAAAAAGAGTAATGATAATCAAAATAACAAATAAAACATGATGAATATCTTAATATATCCAGCAATCTTCATTCTTGATCTTGAAATTGTCTGTGATGAATCAGGTGCTTGTATCTATGTTTGTAACATAACTGTTCTACTTTATATTCAAAAGGACAGTTGCCCCAAGAACGGACATTTGCAACCTGTACGACAATGTTGACATTTTCTGTGTAATCCATGGAATTCCATTAGAATTGTTAATCTTCATTCTTGATCTTGAAATTCTCCGTGCTGAATCAGGTGCTTGTATCTATGCTTGCGACACTACTGTTCTACTTTATATTCAAAAGAACAATCGCCCCAAGAACGGACATTTGCAACATGTACGACAACGTTGACATTTTCTGTGTAATCCACCAGAGCGACACTGAAATATTTTTCAGAATTCTGTCATTTATCCTAAATCTCTATACTACAGTAGTCAGAGAAGAGCATGTCAAATTTAACTCTTTGAATGCTAGTGGTGAAAATAACCGCCAAATATATCGTGAACTTTCATTATTTTCAGAGAGCAATAAGTAAACAAACATCATTTTGACTAGTTGCGAACCGTAACTTGCAATCCACTCCCGTACCGTCCATAGCCACAGTTATGATTCCACTCATAGGCCTTCTCTGCGGAATAGCGAATCAGGTCTGATTCGCACTTTAGCAGTTAATTGTGAAACATTTTCTATAGTTTTTAACTGAAATGAGTGTTAATATTATGAAAATAACATATTCAAGTACTTATGACATAAATTTACGTATGTAGTTGATCTGATCACAGATATGTGACCTGATAAAGTAAATTTAAGCCATTATCAACAAGTGATCCAGTCAGCGGCAGCCAGATTCCAACATGTAAAAGTTAAGATGGCCAAAACTAATTTTCTAAACCTTCTACAATAGTAAAATTTGTTTCAGAATTATTAGTATGTATTACTTTTATAATGCTAATATTTTTTTCAGATGGAAATTCCGAAAATATCTCCAATATGTCACAATTAACTGCTAAAGTGCGAATCAGATCCGATTCGCTATTCTGCAGAGAAGGCATATGAGTGGAATCGTAACTCAGCCTACGGATGGTACAGGAGTAGAATGCAAGTTACCGTTCGCAACTACATTTTGACAGGCTGTCTCAAAAAGAAAGATAAAACACCGAGAGTTGTCCACATACCAGTAATTTCAGTTTGACAAATTGAAACAGTGTGCTACACAAAGAGCAAAAATAATGAAAAGCAACTTGAGAATTAACAATTAATTAATTTTATTATTGTTCCTTTCAGTGCCAGAAAAAAACTGATCCAAAAGTTGACCGATGATGGCGTGCCACAAAATCAAATAATACAAATATCAAGCCACAAAAAAAAATGCTAACAGTTTATTTAAACAACTGCAGCCATCTGAACACTTGTGCAAACAAGAAACATCTTCGACATACTTTGTAACCAACAAAAAACAGAATCTAAAATACAACATCTGAGAAAACATACCCCACCCACCTACTTTACACATGTCGCACTTATGAATATTATTATTAATCAAGGCGCCAACCAGTCTCTCATCTCTCCAGGATTTTTTTGTTCATCCAACATTCAACATTCACATTTTTGAAGCAGTCGCTATCCAAACAAAATGCCACGAATCCAGATCCAATGCCATGGCGACATCAGTTTTCGTAACACGATATGATTATCCACTTCATTCCTCGCCTGTGATCCTTGTCAAAGACTAATGAACTACAGCGACAGTGACTAGGGAATGTGTGCAGGCATCAAATTCTGTTCAAAACACTGCTAAACAACTTGTTGTGACACTATAAAAGTTAGCTGGAATGAACATAAATTAAAGATGGCGGCAGTTTCGTAAATGTAAATGTAAATGCTTGGATTTAACGACGGCACTGGCTCGATGACATTGCATGTCGTCTCCCAAGAAGGGGAGATAGGAAGGAGTTGGATACAGAGGAAACCGGCCCCATGGGGCCTAGCTCTTATTAGAATAGTGCCCTCTGGTTCTTTAACGTGCCCAGACTCTCCTCCAAATCTGATACACGGGACCGCCGTTTAAAGTCCCCATCTGAAAGGACTAGTAGAGCGGAAATACAAAGTATCTCAGAAATACTGACGCCCTGGAACTGAACCCTGAATCGAATCCGGGTCGCCAGCGTGGTAGTCCGACGGTGTTACCCCTCGGCCACAGTCTGCTCATGCACTTTCGTTTTCTCGCCTCATTATATATTCATGATTATATATTCATGTAACATATTATTCCGCACTTTGCTGTTGCCATGACGGTATTTTTGCGTACAAAATCAATAAAGTATACACAACGAATTGTTAATTTATGTTAATGCGTATTTAGTTTTTCATATTAATATGATTTAGTATCTTCTATAGACACGGGATAGTTCTGTTAGTCATAAATCTCCTCCACAAAAATGTAACTACTTTGTAATGCGGCGTGATAATAGGAAATTGGAATTTGAGGCACCCCACGGGTTACGATAGAAACTGGAGGTATCTAGCGGGAACATAAAATAATTAAATAATGCAAAAATCGGTAAAAGGGACGTTATATAGTCATAAAAGAAATAGAATATTTGTTTTCTTCAGTGTAAGATCGATTTTATGTCATTTCGTGGAAGAAAAATGTGAAAATCCGACATTTTTCGTCCGCTCGATGAAATAAAATTCGATCTTGCACTGAAGAAAACAAATATCCTCTATGTCATTAAGCCCGGTTTTCGTATGGCGGGGCCCATATATAGAAATCACTCTATTGTACTATAATTGTACAAAGAGACGGGTGACGTTACGAATATCGTGATCGCAATATTAACACCGGCCTGTTGAACACTGTGAGCTTCCCATGGTGACTGCATTAGAGGGACTGCACTGTAATTCAGATATACATGTACAGTGGAACCTCTCTAAACCGAACACCCTGGGGAGGTCCCCAGGGTGTCCGGTTTAGAGAGGTATCGCTGTAATTAAGCATTCTATGAATACATGTTGTCACGTTCAACCAGGAACAGACACACAAAGGGAAATAATTACAGTGAAACACATATAAATTGAAGACAATATGGTCCCCATGATGTCCGGTTTAGAAAGGTTCCACTGTATTACATGTATATGTATCGAGTATGCTTTACAATCATGAACATACGTACATATAATAATCATGTGGCCTCCTCTATACTGCGCCAGCGATACGGACAAAGACAACAATCAGTGATTCGCATACTGTGCCATATGCGGTTACATGTACAAGGCATAACATGTACAGGGTGTCCCAAAAAACGGGGACATAATTCAAATAGCTATACAAAAGATTATTTCAAGAAATTGAACCGTTTCCCTTTTAGAGTACATTTGTATATCAAGATGTGGACTGTCTTTTCTATTCTATGTTTAGTTTAGCAGATAGGCTCTACATAACAAATGACGTCATTGTTTATTTATGATGTTATATATTTTTTTTTTTTATTATTTCACGAAATTGAACCGTTTTCTTTTCAATATCAAGATGTGGACTGTCTTTCCTGTTCTATGTTTAGCTTAGCAGATAGTCTCTACACACCAAGTGACGCTACTGTTTATTTATGACGTCATATTTGGCATTCTTCTAAAAATAGTAAAATCGACGAATGTTTCCAATAGCAATAATTCAGCGACATAGTGTTTACATGACAATGTATAAATGAAGGATGACTACAAAGTGTCTGAAAACATGAATGTTATTATAAATCATTGGAATGCGTCATAAAATGGATACAGCTAGTGGACACTTGCACTTTAAATCATACACGTTATGTAGGATCACAATCAGATATCACTTCATATTCTGAAAGTCTGAATTAGAAGAGATGTGTATCAACCATAAACTAAAATAAATGTCATCAGTGGACACGGTAGGATGTGTTTATGTCATAATGTCGTGAGACCTGCTCTGTCTGAATGTATTTAACCTTAAGACATTCAAATGTATCTGAATAATAATAGTACTAAGATCAACCGGACGTTTCCAAACGTGATTAAAGTAAAAGTTTGAATGTCTGGTATTCGACGCATACTCCAAACATATTTAAATCTATTCAGCATAGTAGATGATAAACTACTATTATAATACAAAACCAACAAGTATGTACCAATCCGGAATGTATTTCATGCCTGTGTGACCATCGTTCACACAGAACACTATTTAACCTCATGTGGATGAAATGTCAAAATCTCGAAAATGTGTAAAATTCAACAAGGGGTGTAACTCTGGATAATTTGGAACACTGGATATATATGTGTATTATTCTTTGAATATTTGAAACATTGTTCAATAATTCCAGCACAAAATATTTACACAATTCTCTAACATTTGATTGGCCCGTATCAAGTCTCTGTCCAAAATGTATATCCCAGTAAACTCCCACGAACTACTTTCTATAGGTGCGCTGTCAGTGCTGTCAATGTAAACAAATGGCTGCCGTCTGTCAAAATAAACACATTTTCTTGATGAATTTATTTCAAATGCTGGAATTATAAGGAATGAATGGCCTTTTTGTGGAATTTATCGGGGAAACTTGGAACAGTCGCGGGAATACTGGACGAGGCCTTCCGGCCTTCGTCCAGTATTCCCGCGACTTTTCCAAGTTCATACCACGATAAATTCCACAAAAAGGCCATTACTTCCTATAATGGTACATACACAGTAAATCATGCATTCATTCAGTTAAACAAATGACAGCTATTTCAATCAGGGGCTGTTTACAACATGCTTTGACAGCACTTCAGAACCATTTCCATTGGAAATGATTCTGAAGTGCTGTCAAAACATGTTTTTATTCACTAAACGTTGTATGATTAAAATGTTCGTAAGTGCATTTAGGATCGTCAGGAAATGTTAACCCTTTCACCCCTAAGTAACTGGAATGGATTTTCATATGTTAATTTAGCAACCAATCCAACCGTCACAAAATGATTTTCAGACTAGTCCATTTATAAAAAGGGGATATTTTTGGTTTTCAAAAATATGAAAATTACTGGCAAAAGTGCAGATCCTGATGAGACGGTTCGTTACGAGCCGGCTCATCTGGATCTGCACTGTTTGTGTAAACCGCTAATTTTGCATTTACGAACATTTTAGTGGTACGAAGTTTAGTGAAACGGTCCCCTGGTCCCCGGTTGTTTTGTTTTTTTGGGACACGTTGTACTTCATCTGATCCAGTGACAAGATAATAAATACATTGATTCACAATATAAGAATGTAGATAACCACTGAACTGGAACATTGACTGCAGATCCAGTAATTAAGGAGGCGCAGTGCAGGGGGCCGTGTCAATAAACTTCGTACGACTAAAATTAAGTGCAAAATTATGATTTCACATTAACAGTGTTTTCTTGTAAGCAATTATTGGATTTACATTTATTGAACATATGCAGCCTATGCTCAATACATGTAAATCCATCAATTGAAGTGTCCAGACGATCCTAAATTTGCACTTAGGAACATTTTAGTCGTACGAAGTTTAGTGAAACGGCCCCCTAATATCCAAGTCAAAGCTACATAAACTCAAATATTTTATGCTAGCTCTAAATAATTAGAGCTAGCATTCAATGATGTATAGCTAGCTTCAAATGATTTAGAGAGCTCTTCAAATGATAGCTCTAATTAATTAGAGATAGCATTAATTATTTGAGTTTATGTAGATTAAGTCGCGGATAGCAATGATAGCAATGACATATTCCATAAATGACGTCAAAAGTCGACGAAATTTCCATTCACATTTGTTTTGAACAAATTATCAATTTTATTCGATTTCCTAGCTGACTCCTGCCTGCAGACACAATAGTTGTGTGTGACAGTGGCTGAAGAAATGAGCTTATGGGTGATGGGTGCTGCGACCAGTGTAGATCCAGATCAGCCTGTGTACGATGGATGTTTCATATATGGAGATGTGAACAATGCAGTTCCTGATCAGGCTGATATGTACGGAGACCCGCAGGGAACGTAGAATTCTTTTTTTTATTAATTCGTTCCCGCGAAATAACAATTCGTTCCCACGAAATAACAATCCGTTCCCTCAATTTAACAATTCGTTCCCACGAATTAGCAATTCGTTCCCTCGAATTAACAATTCGTTCCCACGATATAACAATTCGTTCCCACGAAATAACAATTCGTTCCCGTGGGAACGAATTGTTATTTCGTGGGAAAATTCTTAAATAGAGGGAACGAATTGTTAATTCGTAAGCGCAAAGTTAAAATGTACAAATACTTCTTTATTCGCATCGATATTCGATGCTTGGAAACAAAATATTTATTTACTCAAATGTAATGAACTACTCTCTGTTTCACGAAACCTACCCACATTTTACGGCCATATAAATTAAATTAAAGCAAAATTTAAGAATGAGACTTTCTTTTTATTTCGTGAAATATGGTCAAATATTGATTTCATTGCGAAAAAAAGAATTTCCCCATGTTAAATCCCCATAGACATCGAGTGAAGATGTCTATGGGGATTTAACATCGGGACATAGAATTTCAGAAATACTGGACCGATTGTCAAAATTTAACTTTTGTTTTCTTAGTTGGGTGATTTCCAAGCTACCTAGCCAGGTTTCAGGGTCAATTTTTCGTTTTTCGGCTCCTCCCACAGCTCCTCCACCTCGTTTTCCCCCATGTTAAATTGCCATTGACAAATTAATTTTTCATAATAAAATCAATATTTGACAAAATTTCACGAAATGAAAAGAAGGCTCATTCATATTATCGAAAAGAATATAAATGTTTTACATTGTTTATATGGCCGTAAACTTTGGGCAGGTTTCGTGAAACAGACAGTAAACACGTTGCTGTAATATGGTAGAATTTGTGAAACACGATGGTGTGTGAGCTAAATTTACAAAAATCGTCTTACGAACATTTTTATCGTACGAAGTTTAGTGAAACGGGCCCCTGGTGTAATTGTTATCGACCAAGTCCGACGAAGATACGTGTACTGTATCATCTATATGTACGAGTGGCATGCAGCTATTAATTCATACCAATTCATAAAATGTCACGATGTTCGAGTCCTTACACGTCAGGAGAAATATATCTTCCTGTGGTAGGAAGTTGATGTGCTGGTATTTCTCTGTTTCCGACTCCATGAGAACTCTGAAGTAAACCCCGTCGGGTGTGCACTGGAGGATTCTGGGCCGATTTGCACAACATATGTAAATATTCCGCTCACGGTCCAACGTAACGCCGACCGGGTGTGAAACATTCCATCCCGAGATTGCGATTTCAAAAGTGCCAAATTGGTTCGCGGAAGTCGTATTTGTATTTGAAGTCATTTCCTTTAAAACCTCTTTTCATAAGGACGTCATTTATAGTAGTATATATTACACTTCCTTGATAACAGGCAATTCCTCGACAGGCGCCGGTGGTTGAGAACTCCTTGTGTAAGGATTTATCTGAAAACTTTTCAGAAACAATCTTTATATAACAAATTGTGCATGCATTTGGTAATGAAACAGAAACTTGATTGGCAGACGTCACTGTTAAATTATGCGGCTAATCATTCAGATATACAGTATCGAGGATTTCAAATTTAGAATTAAATAGAGTTAGACACTTATTTTCAGAATCACATAAAACAAGTGACCCATCATGCCGGAATGCTGAATCCGTGATATTTGCTTTGTATTTATGCGATGGCACTTCAAACAGTAACTTTTCTACTTTCTCAGTAGTTCTGAACGTCATTTCCTTCGTCTTAAAGTGGACCTTCGATAGCATCCTTGTGTATCGGGGCGTTTCTATTGGTTGGGAAGACCGATCTGGCGGAGTTGCCGATCTGAATGGGTTGACAATGCTTCTTTGTCTCTCCGTATATTCTTTTCTATTTCTGATTATGTCATGCCTCACGACGTTTATCTCACCTAGTTTAACATTTGACGTTGTCTCTTTAATATCTCCAATTTTCAATGACTTGTCAAATGCCAATTCTACCTCAACCTGACTGACGTCATTTACGGATGTACCGAGTTGTCTAATTTCTTCCACCGTGTCAATGATACTACATAGACGCTTACTCGCATCGCTCCTTTGGTTCTTTCCAATGTCCAGCAGTTTACGTAGTTCTTCCAGTTTATTTTGCTCAGCGGAGACTCTCTTCTGTGTGTTTAGCAACGCATCTAACTCATTGTCTATTACTTCTGATACATTCTTACACAAATCCTCAGCTAAATACTTTAATAATGTTAGTATTGTGTCCAGAAATCCATTTATTTTGTCAACTAATTCACTCCTTCTTGTCTCCATTGCTTGAATCGAGCGTGTAATGTTCTTTTGTTTATAGTTCGATTCACGTTGTTTATTCCTGAGCTCTTCTTCTAGTCTCACAACGAATTGTCTGAATTCAAGATATTCTGTATATGTATCAATAGTCACACAGTGTTTCATATCATCATTGACGTTCTTGTCTTTATATTCATTAAAACAGACGCTGCAATACAGTTCGTTGTCAATTGTATTATATTGTGTAAATGGCTTGTGTCCACTTTTCCTACATTTTCCGTACGTAGTATCTATAGCTGCCGAGTTTGCTGTAGCCGCATCAGTGGATGGTGCAGAACCCATTTCACTTTTATTAATTCAGTATGTATACAATGAACACATTTAAGCTATTATAACTATATATTTAAATGTCGCACTGTTTTTCTTATAAGCACTTGTATTGCTAAGGAAAGTTCCTATATCATACACGCATTCGTTGCAAATGTGATCTAGCAGAGTCGCAATGTACGTAGCGCGCTTTCTCGAAAATTACTCAGTTCTATGAAAGAGTCCGTTGTGTCAATGTATGAACGTACATGGACAGTCGCAGTGGTTGTGTTACATGTCCATTTGTATCCAGAAATTCACAACACTGACACACGTATGATAAACACACTTCCATGTAAGTTAGTTCAGTTTATCATGTATTCAAAGTATGTTACGTCCGGTATATCTTCAGTTGATTGGTTCATTTGTATCATACATTATAATTAGGTAAACCAATATCATGCCTCACGACGTTTATCTCACCACGTTTAAGAATTGATCTGGATATAATCAAGTACTTCTCGATATTTACTAATCTGATATATTAGGACTATATTCATGGAAATCAACCTTTTCTAGCAAAGTATATTTTTGCTAGAAAAGTATACTTTGCAATGTTGGTGAAATAGGCTACTGAAGACCACATGCAATTGGTTTAGCACACGACATATAGTTACTGTTTGCTCGTGTACATGGACAGTGTTTGTAAGATACGTCAGATGTTCAACGTGGGGTTTTATACGCTGTAGGCTCCATACATCCGATACACCAATTAACGAGATCAAATTCCACTGCGTATGTGCATTATTTCGTCATTCACTGTGAATGTACATATTGGGACAGACGGGGTCTAAGCGCTTTGGATACATACATGTCTCAGTAACGGCAAAGTTCCTAAAACAATAATAAAAAAACATACCAATCGCTAATGATTAAGCATAGTGCATTACCTTTATACTGTTGCATGCCCTTTGTGTGATTCAATTCAATAGCTAAAACAATTGAAATACAAAGTCAGCCTTATTATTACTCGTATAATGAAACCATTCACAGGGACCATGTACACAATTCTTCAACAGCGTTTAACTTAGTATATGTATGTTCACGCTATAGTATTAAACTTGACACAACAGGCCCGTACGCAGAGGGGGTGCGACGGGTGCGTACGCACCCCCCTTAACCCCTTCAACACCACAAGCCTGTATAGTGTATTTGCAAAAAGTGTAGATCCAGATGAGCCGGCTCGTAACGAGCCGTCTCATCAGGATCTGCACTTTTTGCAATTAATTTTCATAATTTTGAGAACAAAAACACTCCATGTTCATAAATGGACTGGTCTGAAAATCATTTTGTGATGATTTATATTGGTTGCCAAATTAACAAATCAAAATCCATTCCAGTTACTTAGGGGTGAAAGGGTTAATCTACCGAGGTCTGTCCGTGGATGTGCAAAAACAATGTTTAGCCCTTCGCGCCGTCGATAACGCACCCCCTAAAATAATTCCTGCGTACGGGCCTGCACAACACGTACAGTAATGTCGTAGATCTAAGCCGCGTTTGTTGACTCGTCTGAGGCTACATTGGTCTATATTGTCCATATGCCACTTTTTGCAATGTTAGGGAATAATTAAACATTTAGTAACAATACAAGTCTACGCATTGACATTGTATGATAATTATGAGCCGCAATGATAATATATTGGATTTTTTTATTTCATAAGATACGAGGCATTGTCAAAGAGTTTAATAAATTATGATCATGATAAATCATCACAAATGTTAGAGTTTATTTTTCGCGTCAGCGCATTATCTAGTCCAAGCAATATACCAACATAAATGGCATAACCCAAAACAAATTGCAACAAAAGGTTTCTTTATATGTTTGCATTATACAAACAGATCACAATGACATACTACAAGTAGTGTATCGTTTATAGCCGGTGCATATTTTTCTCGACATATATGTAATGTATAACGCCTTCCTGTATGGTGATTCAGAAGAAGCAAGAGCGGCTGTTCCATTCACGGTTACGGACGGATGTGGCGTCACCGCCACTCGCTACAAGCTGAATGCCCTAGATCTGGATTCCCATCACTGCCCATCCACGTGATCACCTTGATACACACACACGTAGTAACGAGCGACACTATCCCCGCGACTATATCATGACAGTAAGTCGTATTGACGTCACCACCCTTAGTTGTGAACAGTAACTCTTGGAAACATGTACTCTCTTGCCATAGACAGACGGTATAGAAGTAGATTGCAAGTTACTGTTCGCAACTACACCACCGTATATAACCTGCGACTAGAAATACGACGAGTCGGGAGGTATGTAACTAATATTGACACAACTTGTAGCCCAACCCATTTGCATGTTATTTAGTCATCTATGTTGCTATACCTGCATTTGTATATATGCCTTTAACATTTGTAATAAAGCATTATTAATCTAAGACGAGTCGTGTTTCTAATGTCTGGTTGCATATGCTATGAGTATAAGTTAACTATTCAAATACATAACCTACCGGGTATGGAATATAATCTGTGCCGGGTATGGAAGGTGTTCGAGCCAATTCCCACCCTTAAATATACGCCTACTGTCTGTTTCACGAAGGCTGTCCAAAATGTACGGCCAATGTTTTCAATAATGTTATATTTTATCAAATTTTAAGAATGAGCTTCCTTTGTATTTCGTGAAATTTGGTTAAATATTGATTGTATTCCGGAAAATGTATTTGTCTATGTGAATTTAACATGGGGATGTGCAGGAGTTGTGAGACGAGTAAAAAACGAACAATTTTGGAAATTTAATCTGAAACCTGGCTAGGTAGCTTGGAAATAATCTAACTAAGAAAACAAAAGTTAACTTTTGAAAATCGGTCAGTATTTCTGAAATTCTAGAAATGTCCCCATGTTAAATCCCCATAGACATCTAAATTGTGTGAAGATATCTATGGGGATTTAGCATGGGGAAATTGTTTTTTCTCAATAAAATTGATATTTGACCAAAATCACGAAATAAAAAAAGGCTCATTCTTAAATTCTGCTTGAATGTAATATTATCGAAAACATATTGTTTTTACATTTAAATTTGTTTATATAGCCGTAAAATTTGGGCAGGTTTCGTGAAACAGACAAAATGTTCGTAAGTGCAAAATTATGATAGTCTGCAAATCACATTAACAATATTTTCTTACAAACAATTATTGGATTTACATATGCAAAGCCTATCTCAATAAATGTAAATCCATCATTTTGAAATTCCGGACGATCCGAGCTTTGCACTTACGAATTTTAGTCGTACAAAAGTTAGTGAAACGGTTCGTGGTTCACAATTACGCAACCCGATTCCATAAACATGAACATTCGTGTTTCTGCTACGGATCGGATACTATGTGTGGTTATAAAAAGTGTGAAACATAACAGGTATTTTAACTCTTTCACCCCTAAGTTACTGGAATGGATTTTGACATGTTACTTTCCGGACCAATCCAACCGTCACAAAATGATTTTCCGAGGTGTCCGGTTTAGAGAGGTTTCACTGTATTATGCTTTATCATCGTGAACATACGTACATGAAATGGTGGGAGATTATCTCTCACCATTACATATACGTACGCTCACGAGTTTAAAGCATACTAAATCGAAAATAAACAATCTGAACTCCAGCGGGAGTCCGGTCTACAACACAGGTTAAGTAGTGCACCAAGGTCTATACATACATTAAATATACATAAAGCATCAATAAGTGGGACAAAAAAAGTTAACATTTTTTTATTCCATCTTATAACACATTAATGTGTATACGATGTAGTAAAGATTTTCTTTAGCTTATTTCGTTTTCATTTATTGATTTTTTTTTTGTTGTATGTTTAATTTATTTATGGACTATGGACGTCACTTCAACCTGTGGTCTACAAAGGTGCAATCTATTCCACTAACAAGGAAAACTTACATTTTATTTCAAATTAAACACATAATCATTTGACCACCACTACACTGCGCCAGTGATACGGACAAAGACAACAATCAGTGAGTCGCGTACTGTGCCATATGCGGTTATTAGTACAAGGCATAACATGTACAGGGTGTCCCAAAACACGGGGACCTAATTCAAATAGCTATAATTTCAAGAAATTGAACCGTTTCCTTTTCAGAGTGTATCAAGCTGTGGACTGTCTTTCCTATTCTATGTTTAGTTTTGCAGATATACTGTAAACAACAAGTGACGCCACTGTTTATTGATGACGTAATTTTTGGCATTCTCCTAAAATAGACGAATGTGTCCAATAGCAATAATTCAGCGGCATAGTGTTTGCATGACAATTTTTAAATGAAGGATGACTACAAAGTGTCTGAAAATATAAATGTTATTATAAATCATTGCAATGTGTCATAAAATGGATACAACTAGTGGACACTTGTACTTTAAATAATACACGTTATGTAGGATCACAATCAGATATCACTCCATATTCTGAATGTCTGAATGAATCTGTATCAACCATAAACTAAATACTGTTGTCATCAGTGGATATGGTATGATGTGTGTATGCCATATGGGCATATTGTCATAAGACATGCTCGGTCTGAATGCATTTAACCATGAGAAATTCAAATTTATCTGAATAATAATAGCACTAAGATCAATCAGCATTGTGTAACCTGACGTTTCCAAACGTCATTAAAGTAAAATAATGCCTGGTATTCGACACATAGTCCAAGCATATTTAAATCTAGTCAGCATAGTAGATGATAAACTAATATTATAATACAAAACCAACTATTATGTACCAAGCCAGAAGGTATGTGATGCCTGTGTGACCATCGTTCACACAGAACACTCTTTAACCTCATGTGGATGAAATGGCAAAATCGCGAAAATTTGTAAAATTTGTAAAATTTGAAACGTTGTTCAAGTACATACACAGTAAAATTGGTGAACATGCATTCATTCAGTTAAACAAATGACAGCTATTTGAATTAGGTCCCAGTTTTCTTTGGGACACCCTGTACTTCATCTGATGCAGTGACGATAGATGACATGATTCAAAATATAAGAATGTTGCTAACCACTGAGCTGGAAAAGTGATTGCAGATGTTGTGATGAAGGAGGCGCAGTGCAGGGGCCGTTTCACCAAACTTCGTACGACTAAAATGTTCGTAAGTGTAAAATTATGATTTTCTGTAAATTTCACATTAAAAATGTTTTCTTGTAAACAATTAGTGGATTTACTTTAATGAGTATAGGCTTCCTATGCACCCCATGCTCAATAAATGTAAATCCATCAATTGAAGTATCCAGACGATCCTAAAATTGCAAATTTTTGTCGTACGAAGTTTAGTGAAACGGCCCCTTGATCTCCAAGTCGTATGGAACACCAAAGCTACATAAACTCAAATAATTAATAACAGCTCTAAATAATTAGAGTTAGCATTAAATATTTAGAGCAGGCTCCAAATGATTTAGAGATTTCTTCAAATGATTTGGAACTAGCTCTAAAGTCGCGGATAGGAATGAAAGATCACAAACACTCATACAAATCAAGTGATTTTGTACCTAACAAAATGTGCATTTTCTATGCACAATATTTACAAAAACTATGATATATTCCCATAAATGAAAGTAGACGAAGATTTATTACAAATTTTCTTTGAACATGTTATCAATTTTATTCGATTTCCAAGAAAGACTCCTGCAAGTAGACAAAATAGTTATATGTGGCTGCGACTGAAGAAATGGGGCGTATGGGCTATATGAGTGTGCTATTTGGTGAGGAGCTACACTGGTCACAAATCCCATAAGTCCCATTTCTCCGGTCACAGCCACATACAAATTGTGTTACAAGTACGTACGATAGATGCTGTATCGATGGAGCTGTCAACAATGCGTGTCTTGATCAGGCTGATATGGAACAACGCTGGTCGCATGCATTGTACATTTATTCTGACAGCCTGGGCTGATATATAATTATATGTTTCACAAATAAATGTACGCCACCTTTTGCATGTACACATACACGTTGCGCCATTTAACTATTGCTGGGGCATGGACGGTTGGTTGTAAGGTTGTCAGGCTGTCAATTTCCTAGTTTTAAATACATGTATAAGCTAACGAACTAAGCAGTTGTAAGCTGTTTTTGGCACCATGTGAGGTCTATGTACATCTCATAAAAATATGCTATGACAAACAATAAAACAATAACTACTTGCACAAATAACCCATATTAATGTGATCAGTAAGACTTTATGCAGATACACACATCAATAGCAATACACATACTCCTGTAACATGTAAATGATAGACCAATTGTAATGTATGTATATTTACGTCTCTACACAGGTGTATAGAAGAATAATGTATACATGTGCATTCAATTCATACAACTGTGTTTAATATTTACTAACTGCAACATAATATGATAATATTTATTTACTGGAAGTATCTGCATACATACTTATTGAACACATGCTTTGGTGTATTGGTGTAGGTAGGTATCGTTTAATGTTGTTGTTGTTTGTTATTAGACTTTACAAGAAGTTACAATAACCGTAATAGACCGACGGCAATCGCTGGTTCCACCTGCCTGGATAGCCTTGTACACGAATCAGTGTCTGTGGCCTGTTTCACTACACTTCGTACAACTAAGAAATGCGTAACTAAAAGTTCAAATTTACAAATACTTCTTTATTCGCATCCGATACTGGGAAACAACATATGTATTTACTCAAATATAATGAACTAAACACGTTGATGTAATATGATAGAATATGTGAATCACGATGGTATGTGAACTAAATTTACTAAAATCGTCTTACGAACATTTTGATCGTACGAAGTGTAGTGAAATGAGCCCCTGGTGTAAAAATTGTTATCGGCCAAGTCCGACGAAGATACGTGTACTGTATCATCTATATGTACGTGTGGCATGCAGGTAATAATTCAAACCATTTCATAAAATGTCACGATATTCGAGTCATTAGACGTTACGAGAAATATATCTTCCTGTGGTAGGAAGTTGATGTGCTGGTATTTCTCTGTTTCCGACTCCATAAGAACTCTGGAGAAACTCCCCTCGGGTGTGACCTGGTGGATTCTGGGCGGGTTTACATCACATATATAAATATTCCGCTCCCGATCAAGCGTACAACCGACCGGTTGTGAAACCTTCCCTCCCGATACTGTGAATTCTATTTTGCCACTTGTCGTCATAACTACTACCTCGCCGAACGATTTTTGACCGATACACGACACAAAAAGACGTCTATTTACTTCATCCACCGTTAGAGACACTGGTTCGCGGAACTCGTATTTGTATTTGAAGTCATCTTCTGTATGTTTAAGTATAAGGACCTCTTTTCTAGTAGTATATAGTAGACTTCCTTGAATACAGGCAATTCCTCGACAGAGACCGATGGTTCGGAACTGCTTGTGTAAGGATTTATGTGAAAACTTTCCAGAAACAATATTTATATAACAAATTGTGTTTGCATTTGGTAATGAAACAGCAACTTGATTGGCAGACGTCACTGTTAAATTATGCGGCTGACTATCCAGATATACAATATCGAGGTATTCAAACTCAGAATTAAATAGAGTTAGACACTTATTTTTAGAATCACATAAAACAAGCGACCCATCCTGCAGGAATGCTGAATCCGTGATGTTTGCTTTGTGTTTATCCGATGGGACTTCAAACTGTTCCAGTTTCACAATTTTTCTGTAGGTCATTTCATTGCTTCCTTTCGTCTCAAAGCGGACCCCCGATGGCGTCGTTATAGATTGAGACGTCCCTATTGATTGGGAAGATCGTCTAACTGACGGAGTTGCCGAACTGAATATCGGCATTCCACTGTGACTGGCCCGCCGTGAGATGCGTGCAGCTAGTGTGCTGTCTCTTTCAAATTGTCTTCTCAGTTGGCTTCTGTCCGTCCGTGATGGGGTTGGTGTTCTAATCGAATGCACAGCATCTGATTTAGTATCACTGGGCTTTTTGTGTGTAATAACTTGGTTCTGGTCGTAGTCATGAATATGTTCTACAGCATTCGGTTCAGTCCCGTCGGTATCCTTTGATTCGGTAATTGAAGTAGTTGACGACCTTCGAGCAGTTGGTCTTGTAATGTTCACATGTTTGTTCACCGATGTCTCGTAAACATCTTTATTTTTCATCAGCGATTCGCTAGATCGTCTTCTTCTGCTCTCGTCTCCGACTCCTAATATGGCAGACCCGACATTTGATGACACGACGTCATTCGCTACTTCGGCGTGCCCATGTGCATCTTCTGAGTTAATATTGTATTGAGATACCTTCTGGGAACTAGTTTTCTCACTTTCTGTGCAAGTATTTCTTGATTTTTCCAAATCTGAATCTTCCGCTTCAGATATATCTGTTAGTGTGACTGTGTTACTTTGTCTGCCCGTATAGTCTATGCTATCACTGCGTACGTCATGCCTTACTACGTTTACCTCACCCAGCTTAATGTTTGGTCTAGCAGACGTTGTCCCTTTAATATCTCCAAGTCGCAATGACTTGTTCAGTGTCAATTCTACTTCGACCTGACTGATGTCACGGACGGATGGAGCGAGTTGTGTAAACCCTTTCATCGTGTCCATGATACCACATAAACGTGTACACGCATCGCTCCGTGGGTTCTTTCCAATGTCCAGCATTTTACGTATTTCTTCCAGTTTATTTCGTTCAGCGGATACTCTCTGCTCTGTGTTTGACAGCATATTTATCTCATTCTTTGTGACTTCCGAAACATTCTTACACATATCATCAGCTAAATACTTTAGTAATGAAATTATTGTTTCTATGAATGCATTTATCTCGTCAATTAGTTCATTCCTTTGTATCTCTATTGTTTGAATTGAGCGTTTCAAGTTCGTTTGTTTATTGTCCGATTCGCGTTTCCTGTTCCTTAGCTCTTCTTCCAATCTCACAACGTGTTGTTTGAAGGTAAGAGATTCTGGATATGAACCAATAGTCACACAATGATTCATACCATTTCTGACGTTCCTGCGTTTATATTCATTAACACAGACGATGCAATAAAGTTCATTGTCCTTTTTATTGTATTGTGTAAATGGAATGTATCCGTGTTTCGAACATTTCCCGCGCGTATTATCTATAGATGCCGAGTTTGCTGTTGGTAGCGGGGAACTAACAGCATCGACGGATGGTGAACAACCCATTTCACGATCGCTGATAGTCAGTATGCATAAAACATGTAAAATGTAAGGAATGGCAAATCTACAAAAAGTCAAATAATTAATGCTAGCTCTAAATAATTAGAACTAGCATTATATATTTAGAGTTAGCTCCAAATAAATTCAAGAGCTCTCTAAATCAACTGGAGCTAGCTCTAAATATGTAATGCTAGCTCTACTTATTGAGAGCTAGCAATCATTTTTTGAGTTTATGTAGATTGGGCGTTCCAGGAACGTCAAATTTACATACTCTCTAATAATTAATGCTAGCTCTAAATATTTAATACTAGCTCTAATTATGTATTAGAGCTAGCAATAATTAGTTGAGTTTATGTAGATTTGGCGTTCGATACAAATGAACGCATGTACGCTACTTGTAAAGTATGTATTTAAATATCGCACGGCGTTGTTTATAAACAAACGTATTGCTCAGGAATGTTCCATATCGTACGCACATATGTTGCAAATATGATCTAGCAGACTCGAAACATACTCAGTTGTACGTGCTTATTTATGTTCTATCCGTGTCTTCACTATTCATGCATATGAACAGTCGCAGTGGTTGCGATAAAATATCCAGAAATGCATAACTCTGACGCACATATGGTTAAAACACGTCCGTTGACTCTGTTTATCGTGAATTTATCGTATATTGCGTCCTGGATATGTTCAGTTGAATGCTTCATTGAAATAATATTCGAGATTTATAATAAGGTAAACATATATCATTCATCGATATTTACTAAACATTCAACAGCGTCTTTCAAATGTAAAAAGTGCTTTGATTGGGAATATATTCACGGAAACCAACCTTCTACCATATGCAAACGGCATCGACTATGGTGTAAATTGATTAACAATATTACGGCAACTGAAGCCGAAAGTGGACAGAACTTTCAGATGAACAAGTGTGATTTATTTAGCCTACGTAGTTACTGTTTGTTCGTATACATGGACAGTGTTTGGAAGATGTGTCAGATGTTTAACATGGGGTATATGCCTTAGCGGATCAATACTTATATAATGCACTAATTTACGAGATAAAACTTGATTGCTCAGTAAGCGAGGCTTACGGAATACCCCCGCGTTGGCCCAGGTACCCCTAAATATGAAAAATAATTTCCAAGTGTGAGGGCTTGTGACATTGACTCTGAGCTTAGCGGGGGCGGCACGAACGTGAATTTGTCACAGGGTGGAGCAATGCATGTGTGAAATGTGAAGCAGATCCGAGCAAGGAAATAGAAATTATAACCGATTTCTCTGATGTTAAGTTTTGTAAAGAGACTAAGTATGTGACCTTGACCTCGATATCAGCAGCATAGCATGATAGTAGAGCCTTAGAGGAATGTATGCATGAAATATTAAGAATTTTCGATGAAATAAATAGAAGTTATAACATATTTCTCTGATGTTAAGTTTTGCAAAGAGACTAAGTATGTGACTTTGAGCTTGTGATCAGCGGGGATTGTCACAGCATGATAGTAGAGCCTTAGAGGAACGCATGCATGAAATATTAAGAATTTTCGATGAAAGAAATAGAAGTTATAACATATTTATCTGATGTTAAGTTTTGTAAAGGGACTAAGTATGTGACTTTGAGCTTGTGATCAGCGGGGGCTGGACGGTCGTAGATATGTCACAGCATGATAATACAACCTTAGAGGAATGAACAAATGAAATATTAAGAATTTTCAATGAAGTAAATAGAAGTTATAAGTTATTTCTCTGATGTTAAGTTTTGTAAAGAGACCAAGTATTTGACCTTCACGTTGGAATCAGCGGGGGTTGGACGTCGTGGATTTGGCACAGTATGGTAGTAGAGCCTTACAGGAATGCATGTATGAAATATTAAGCATTTTAGATGTTGGAAATAGAAGTTATAACATATTTCTCTGATGTTAAGTTTTGTAAAGAGACTAAGTATGTGTGACATTGACATTGGGATCAGCGGGGGTTGGACTGTCGTATATATGTCACAGCATGATAGTACAACCTTAGAGGAATGCACGAGTGAAATATTAAGAATTTCAATGAAGGAAATAGAAGTTATAACTTATTTCTCTGATGTTAAGTTTTGTAAAGAGACCAAGTATTTGACCTTGACCTTGGGATCAGCGGGGGTTGGACGTCGTGTATTTGGCACGGTATGGTAGTAGAGCCTTACAGGAATGCATGTGCGAAATATTAAGCATTTTAGATGAAGGAAATAGAAGTTATTTCTCTGATGTTAAGTTTTGTAAAGATACTAAGTATTTGACCTTGACCTTGGGATCAGCGGGGGTTGGACGGTCGTGGATTTGGCACAGCATGATATTAGAGCCTTTCAGGAATGCATGTGTGAAATAAAATTATTAAGCAATTTAGATGAATGAAATAGAAGTTATAACACCTTTCGCTGATGTTAGGTTTTGTAAAGAGACTAAGTATGTGTGACCTTGACCTTGGGATCAGCAAGGGTTGGACGGTCGTAGATATGTCACAGCATGATAGTACAACCTTAGAGGAATGTACGAGTGAAATATTTAGAATTGCAATGAAGGAAATAGAAGTTATAACTTATTTCTCTGATGATAAGATTTGTAAAGAGACCAAGTATTTGACATTGACCTTGGGATCAGCGGGAATTGGACGTCGTGGATTTGGCACAGAATGGTAGTAGAGCCTTACAGGAATGCATGTGTGAAATATTAAGCATTTTAGACGAAGGAAATATAAGCTATAACATATTTCTCTGATGTTAAGTTTTGTGAAGATACTAAGTATTTGACATTCACCTTGGGATCAGCGGGGGTTGGACGGTCGTGGATTTGGCACAGCATGGTAGTAGAGCCTTACGGGAATGCATGTGTGAAATAGTAAGCATTCTAGATGAAGGAAATAGAAGTTATAACAATATTTATCTGATGTTAAGCTTAGTGGCGCACGGACGCACGGACGCACGGACGTTCCAACATTTTGGGTCTCTGGGGTATTTCCATTGTTTGAAGAACAATGAAAAAGCCCCTAAACAACAATAGAGTTTATGAGCTTACGGAATATTAGAAAGGAATCTTTTGTTCCTAACCCCGCCCCTAAGCTCTGAAACCCCCGGACGTTGGCCCGGACGGACGGACGGACGCGGACGGACGGATGGACGGACGGACGGACGGACGGACGGACAACCTGACTCCAGTATACCCCCCCCCCCCCCCCCATAACTCGTTGCGGGGGGGGGATATAATTACACTGCTTGTGTGCATTATTTCGTCATTCACTTTAAATCTACATATTCGTGCAGACATTGACTAGATTCAGGCGATACAAACTAAGTACATATCTCTATAACTGCAACCACTCCTAAATCAATAAAACAACATGCTAATCGCTGAAGACTAGGCATACTATCGACGGTGCTTATTGATTTGGGGGACAAAACTAAAACGTCCTACAAATAAATTAAGTATACATATCTGTGTCATAACATTCTGTGCTCGGTCTCCTTCCTTGCAGAATATCAGTTATCCGCGGATACTGAATTTCAAAACCAGCTAGAAATGTTTTTACAATGCTGAGTGAAATCTGCTATGTCTTATTTTCATTTGGTTCTGAACAAACACATTCTTTGACATCGGAATTCAGTTTAATGCTCCGCTGGTGTATTCTGTCAATGCTCAACACGTTAACTGATATAGTTATATGGTCCATCGGTTGACAAAAAAATATATATATGGGACAACATAGCCCCAGAGCAGACTGCGCATGATGTTCATCATACAGTTCAATAAGTAGGCCAACTAACATGAACAAAACGGTAAGATGCTCATGTGTATGTACAAGAGGACAAGGAGTATCACTTGTTTCAGATGTTGTATGTAGTAAAATACCTTTCAAAGCCGGGCTCCATATGTTGTAAGAGTACATATGGTATTACACATTTAATGTGACTGTGACTGAAGAAACGGGTCTATGGGTTCTGCGACAAGTTTATATCCAGATCAGCCTGTGCATCAGCACAGTCTGATCATGATATGCACTGGTCGCCATTACATTGATGGAGCACCCGTCATGCTTATAACAAGCAATACAGATCGTTACCAGGCTACTGGAGTGTGTTATTCGACCGGGAGCTAACCTGAGCAGAAATAACATAAGCCCGAGTTCTCTAGTCCCAAACTGAGGTTGCCTTATCCTTATCATGCTTCCCCATTCGTTTATGGAACGCGCGTACACTTATAGTGCAGTATTTTACATTGGTCTGAGGCACAATGGCTGATAAGAAATGGTTGTATCCTGCATTGCATATTGTTACATGACTGCCGTTGTCTGACACCGCTCACAGCTAGAACGCGCCATTACGTCAACAGACCAGTTCACAACGGTCGCACTGAAATCTTGAAATTGATGCGGAGCAGATAATTATCAAAGTACCGAAAGTACTGCATATATGCTGAAATTGCACGATATTTTAGACGGAAATGTAACAATAACGTTCGACAATGTACAGCCGTGGGTAAACGTTTGCCGCGGTAGTCGGGAACTGTTTGAACCCGCAGCCTACGGCCTTGGGGTTCAAACAGTTCCCTCGTGCCACGGCAAACGTTTACCCACGGCTGGACATTGTCGAACCTTACATTGTAAATTCCGCTGCGATTTTGCGCAATTATTAATCAATATATGTATGAATCAAAACTTCAGTACAGTTTTCAACATCATAAAAATTATATATTGAATATCAGAGCCATGATGGAGTTTGTATACTCATTTCAGAACCGATTCGTAAAATATATAATGTCTTAGGTGGTGTAAAATTTCAAACATTATCATTTCTCCCACATTGTAGTCACTTTATTCCATTTCGACCAGTGTTAAATTCCAATAGAAACAAACTGTTTTTTCTCAATAAAATCAATATAAGGTTCGACCATGTCCAGCCGTGTGTAAACGTTTGCCGTAGCACGAGGGAACTGTTTGAACCACAAGGTCGTAAATATCATGCAATTTGAGCATATGCAGTGTGACCGTTGTGAACTGGCCTTGTGACGTAATACTGCGTTCTAGTAACGAAATGAGACACATGCACTACGTAGGTTTTGGCTTGGCCCCGGAATGAGCAGTGTCTACAGCCATGGTGAAACAGCATGTGCTGTATGTTTGAACATGGCTGTCAGCGGTGTCAAACAACGGCTGTCATGTAACAATAGTTTACGGAATGTCGTCAAATGAAAAAATGGTATAGGTACCATTTTTATTATTATGCATATTTTCAAAATTCACTCGCCTTGTATTATCTATATCTACCTATAATGGCGGGTTAAATTAATTACACTATCATCTATCATGGCAAACGTCGTTCTAAATGTGAGGCATTTACGCTAGTATAATTTTGACGTCACGGAATGTAAACAAATCCAAGTTCAGTGAAAAAATACAATATTATATATATATACAGTGAAACCTCTCTAAACCGGACACCCTGCGTTGTTGCTTTGCGGTTATGAACATATATTATCATTGAAGGTTACTAGCAATGGAATATATCAAAATTATGCACAACTAGCCTTCCTCTGAGTCCGGTTTAGAGAGGTTCGACTATATATATATAGTCGAACCTCTCTATATATTAGCAACATGCACATTCCTTAGCATAAAACGTTACCTGCAGAATAGACTACCAGTGCTACAGTAGGGTATTTTAATAGCACTGTTTTTAGACACGGCTCGGCCACGGAAATTTCCTGCTTTATCTGGTTGGAAAGAAATCGGCTCCCAAGTGGCAAACTCTTATCTGTTTGAACCAATGGTTCCTACCAATCCTGTCTAACGGTTCTACATAACTTTCTCCATGTGAACCGGAAGCAATGCTTCCGCGCAACCAAGAACAATAATAATTTTAAGAAGAAGAATATGATCTTTCCTCACCATCTCGGTAGAGAAAACAACAGGCGACAAACTTCAGAAATATGTCTCGTGTTCAACAGAATACCACCCGAACCGAGCCCACCAAGCCCCGGCTTACCGTAGGACATATCCAGTCTGCCACAATCCAGAGTGTATTTGTATATTATATTTAAGGATGGGAATTGGCTCGATGACCTTCCATACCCGGATATATAAGTAGAAAAAGGTCGAACTTTGAAGTGTTGTATGTGATATATGTTAGTGCAGGGCGGACAGATGTGTATAAATGTGTGCCGTAATGAGACGCTGCTTAGGTCCAATACGGTCCTGTAATTCCGCGCAGTGTCCCGGTGCGCGGGAGGTGGGAAGACGAGAGGGGGTAACTGCGTAGAACCTGGCACCGGTGATGCAGAGAAAAAGGGGTCTCATGTAGAACCAATCCACCCCTGGCCGCACTCGACACACAAGTTGGTGACATATAGTCGGTAAAAACACGTGCTATTTTCATCCACATAGTTGCCACACCCAGACAGCTCCAAGGCAGGCCAGGGCCAGAAGCGGGCAGAAAATTCGGCTGAGCTCGAGCTAACTTGCTGTAATAGTTAAACTTGGTTATGGTTATATCTGGTTTACTTTCATACGAAAGTGTGATATTAACTCAGTTGCCTGGACATCCTGGCCTAACGTGGCAGGGACATGAACACCTCGGCTCCCCGTGGTGTCTACGTACCCCCGTGTGTTAACACGTCGCCTGTCCCACGTGTGCGACTGGCCACAGTAGGACTACGCACCAGATAATAATAATATGTACATGGAATAAATCTCACCCATGCGCATATGCAATCCAGAACCCGGTAATGGCTAAACACAAAGGAAATTTCAAAGGAAAGTTAATTTCCAACAGTTTAAATGGCCGTCGCCGGTAATCTTGAGATAATTACCGGCCGATAAAAAGACGATCTGCTCAGTCCAAGGACGCCGTTAAGTGTGTGATGTCAGTAGAAGTTGTTTTGTTGAACTAATGTTATCAGTCATAGTCAGCCAATCCCAATTAGTTTTCAATTTCCAGGTCAAAGTCATGGGAAAGCACATCTGGTGAATGTCTGTTTTTAGCTGATTGGTCAATTAGTAAGACAGGAAAGTTTCGTGGTTGGACAATTTTATATAAATATCACGCAAGAATGCCACTTTCTCCAAACCTTCTAACTGCCTTCCGAAAACTTGTAACTGTAAGTATATGAACATTTATTTCAATGTCCTTCATTGCTGTGCAAAGCTGTATCCGCCTTTTCATGTGAATGTGTCTCTCAGATCATATGTTAGATATACAATATGTGATTCAGGGATTCCGCTTGGGAAAATAAAAAAATCGCCACTTCAAAAAAAGTGGCGATCGCCAGCGGAATCCCTGGTGATTTTACGTACGATCAGAAACAGTGATAAACAGGGGAGATACATTGGTTTGGCATACTTTGGCATGTTGGCTATTTCTGTACCAGAATAGAAACATGTGACATTTCATTATATTTTGTGTTCTGAAATTATCATACTATGCCAACATTGAAAAGAAAATTCCATTATAGACGCGAGTTTAATTAATTGAAATAAAATTAGCCACCATCGATTGATCAAAACATAGTTATAATACTGCAAAATAACTCGTGTTTGCAACTGTAGTTATTTTTCTGTATTATAAGACATTTTTCCACCACGCAGCCTTTTTCCAATGCGACTTATATGTACTAGTTATAGTTCACATAGTTAAGGTGTATGCCCACTCAGTAGGCACAAACTGTTCTTTATAGGAATTAAATATTAAGTGTATAATTGTGTCACTATTCCACCAGTTCTAAAAATTATGAGTGCCCGCTATACAGATATTATCATTTAGTAACATTTATTTTATTGATAGTGACGCGCGGCGGTATCAGGCTATTTTCATATGCAAATGAGGCATGGTATGTTTTAATTATTTATAATAATTAAACCTGAAAATATAATATTTTCAACAGATTATAAAGTATGATCATTGCACATCAAAAAGTAAATTCAGAGAATAAATAGTAATATCTGTTAAAATTTAAGGAAACACGGTTATTGCCCCTGATATCAGCGTGAAAATTTACGTCTGATATAAAATGTATAATAATGCCAATCAATACGTGGGGTAATGGTGAATTAATGTTTATTTTGCCAGAAAATGTCTCAGATGGTGTCTCTGATGAGTGGGCAGGTACCTTTAATTTTTAATAAATTAATTCGAGCGAACGAAGAAATTAGTTTATTTATTGGTTGTCCTAGATTCTCGACCAATAAAAATAAAGAATTTCGTCTCGGGTAATCGCATATTCCGACGCATTCTTCAATACCTATTCAATTAATCATTAAATTTTGCAATAACTCAACACTTATATTTGGAACAACAGATCCCGCCTTGTTGACGCAATTTCGCATGGCGCGTGACGCACGTAATGGTATCGTAATTTTAAAACCAGTTTTTGGACAGTACCTCGCTCGAAATTAATTTATTAAAAATTCAATATGTGAACTATAACTATTACTAAAACTATTAACTATAACTAACGTATTGGTTGCCCTGCCCCATCGCGGGCACATTTCTATTAGAATGGAGCGTGCATCATAAAGTTTAACTTGTTTTCAAATTACGATACTATTACGTGATTAGCGGTGCGACACTGAATTGATCGTACTCATGTTGAGCGTCACAGGGAATTGCGTCAACAAGGCGGGGAATGTGGTCTTAAATATAACTTTTGAGTTATTGCAACATTTAATGATTAATTTAATAGATATTGGCGAAGGTGTCGCAATATGCAGATAATTGAGACGAAATGCTCTGCTTCCATTGGCCGAGAAACTATAGGGCAAACAATAAGTACAATTGGGTTGCAAGTATAGTTAGTTATCTTATATTTAAGGGAGGTAATTGGTTCAAAGAACATTCCATACCCGGGTATATGTACCCATAAATTTGCTCAAGCCAATGGCCGTTGGTCCGTTTTACTTTCCAAATTTATCATCAGTTGCAATGCAGTCGAAATGTGTGCTTTAAATTAAGGAGGTTATGAGATGGTTAATTTAACCTAGCTTGTGCATTCTCCTTTCACACTGTGCCAGTATGTCAGACAGAGTATGAGTGCACATGTTATATGGCGACTCAGCCGTAACAGAGTTATCCTATATGCTGATGTTATTAGAGGGTTGTTTAGACGAAGCAGATCGCACAGTGAAAGGTCCATATGGGGCTGGGATATGCAAGATATGATATGATATGTTTTGGGGCCCAGCTAGTTTCGTTTCGCGGCTTGTCGTTGTATACGAAATGCTATTATTCGAATTCAGTTGCCGTTAACATAGCCTTTATAGCGTGAAAGTACAATACTATAGCACATATATACATGTTTATAAATCGCCATACTTTCTAAGCCAATCGCTGGCCAGTATCACGCTCTACATATTTGACATATTGCATTTACCCCAAATAAGTTATATATTAGCAGATTTAATGACTACCTGTTCGACAGGAAATGGAAAATCAATACTGATGGGAGACTGCATTATAAGCCGGGCCAATGAATGTTTAAGAAACAATATTCTATGGTGCTAGCGCTCCCTCGCATTTAATTAATTAAAAATCCAATACGTGAACAATAACTTATACAAATAGGGTCCGGTTCTAGATATCTGTTGAACAAATGTAAATAGTAAATAAGTTTCATTAACAAGAGGGCCATTGTGGCCCTATATCGCTCACCTGTTTATTAAATATATATGCAAGTAAATCTGAGTGAGCTTTATACATTCATTATTTCTATGAAGTTTTGTGGAAACCAGACTGGTTATTATAATTGGAAGATATTGTTTAAATATTTTGTCCAACTTTCTAAGGCGGCCATCTTGGATTATGTGATCTCCACTTTGAAAAAAATGTAAATGTTTCACTGAAAGACAATAACTATGAAGCTTGGCAGCATCTGTTAAGCAGTTCCCAATATTGACCGCTGAGTCAGCATTTTTTGCAAATCTGAAAGAGCATTTACTGTCCATCATTCCTGTCGTTGAAATCTGTATGGCGGTTCGTGAGAAGAAAATGTTTTTTAAGAATTTTACCTACTTGTCCACGGCGGCCATCATGGATTAGGCGACATCCTCCAAATTTACAAATCTGACCACCCATAGATCATCCCTGTGAAGTTTGATTAACATTGGTCCAAGAAGAAGACGTTTGAACTCTCTAATTAAAATATGACCTTTCGGCGGCCATCTTGGATGACGTAATCATCTGATTTCGAAAATAAATACTCCATTGTGATCGTCTTGTCGATACCTTCGATTTGATTTATGACATGGCTATATTCGGTCAATTGTGAAAGTTTACCATTACTTGACCCACCACCCCCACCCCTCCTGGCCCAGCGCATTTTTGACCCCAGAGCCACTAATTTAACACATCTGAAATAGCATTGACTACCGATCATTCCTGCCGACTTTTGTTGAAATTGGCCCGGCGGTTCGTGAGAAGAAGTGTTTGTTTTAAGAAATTAACCTGCTTTTACACGGCGGTCATATTGGATACGGCGACACCCATAGAAGTTTGACCAACATTGGCCAGGCGGTTCACATAAAGAAGACTTTTGAACTATCTAATTAAATGATGACCATTTTACCTTTCGGCACCCATCTTGGATGACATAATCATCCGATTTCGACAAAAGATAATCCAGAGAGATCGTCTTGTCGATAACTTCGATTTGATATATGACATTACAATATTTGGTAAAATGTGAAAATTAACCAGTACATGTTTGGCCCCGGTGCCACCATTTTAACAAATCCTTTAAATGCGCTGTATTTCAGATATGCAATATGTTGTGTTTCGCTTAGTAATAAATAAATTAATAAATCAATCGCAACGTTTCATTTGATTAACGTTCCAAAGGCATGGGTCATGTGCAAGTGAATCATATCAACAATGCTGGTAAACAGGGGAGGTCATTTGGTTTGCCATAACCTTTCGCTGTGCATATACCAGTAAGGAATAGTTGTAAATTTATTTATTTTTGTTGTGAAATGATCATGCCATACCACACTTAAAAACATGTCCCATTGTAGGCGCTAGTTAATTAATTAATTTACATATACAGTAAATCAATGGTTGATACATAGCAAAACATTGGTTGTGTACAAATGTATATGTGTATCATGCACAGGTAATATATATTGCAATTAAACAAATATATACAATTTCACCATCACACAATACATCACTGGACATACCTACTGAATGTAGTGACTATCTATCAGAATTCTGTATTCTGACATATGCTGTTTCACCTCTATTCACCACTAGAAACAGTGAATATCAGTTGTCGGCAGTCGCAATAATCGTGGCGCACCCAGTTTTTGACTTGCACCTGACCACTACACGTATTGAGGCCAAACAAGTTATGTTTGACTATGAATTAGTTTGTTGTCAAGTGTTTTATATTCGGTCCACACATGAACATTGTGGTTGACTTGCAAGTTGCTGTTCTTGTAGCCGACGATGTCGGTGGCAGCATTTGTGATTGTACCGAGGTCAAATATGATGCCAACAATTGCAGGAACCGTTTCCATGTTATATTATGTATTTTATCCACGATATCACATTCATATGTGCACAGTTAGTATTGTCTTCTGTCGTTACAATGTAGTCAATGGTTATATATTTATCTAGAAATGTTCGTGCCTGAGCGCAGTAGTATGGATCATTACGTATGCACGTTAGAGACAGGCATTTTCCAATATCGTACGCCAAACATAAAGCCAAGCTATCACAGAATACGATTACCGGTACCAGAATAATATACGTTACAAGTGTAGCTTTATTGCATTTGTGCATTTTTATCATTTACTAGTACTGTTGCAGTCCATGACCCAAGCACGTTCTAGTAACAATTGCTTAACCATTAAGATTGTGCCTACATGTTACTATATTCTCAACGACCACTTAACATCACTGGAAGAACGAGCGCAAGGAGGAACTTCGCTAGTGTGAGCTAAAGATTCAAACTTCGGAGATTCATGATTATAATCGTTGATTATGACACCAGGCAAATGTATTGTTTTTTTTGTTTGCACATGCTCAGTTGTCTCGAGGACTGTGCACTTCCAGTACTAGTAGAGTCCATGACAGAAACTAGCCTAGCAACGGCTTATGCTACCATTGCGCTTACATGTCCATCTCACCGGCTAGTTAGTACTGTCTTTTGTGTAGGTTCTTCAGATAGTCGGCCAAAGACAATGGCATAGTTCTAATATATTGTAGATACAAGTCTATGGCTGCTTGCAAATGCATTCATATAAGATTTACCTTGTCCATGTAATGCGTTGAAATAGTGAGTTGCCAACAAGAACATTATGGACACCATCAGTTGATTCTGCAATTACTAGGTGAATTAGCGAGCATGATATATCTGCTGAAGCCAGTTTGTTTGCTGGCCTGATACATTTATATATATAAGTTATATATATATATATATCGTTTTTATATAAGTTAAATATATATACGATATATATATATAAATGTAGCATGAGGCCAGCAAACTGGCTTAAGCAGATATATAATGCTCCCTAATGCACCTAGTAATGACTAACAAAATATGCAACTTTCACTCAGTATTATTTTAAGTTATATATAAAGTATTATTTTAAGCTATATATATATAACTTAAAATAATACTGAATGAAAGTTGCAAAGTTTGTAAGTCTTGATTACCGAGCGAACACCCACTGTGACTGTTTGACCCTTGTTTGTTATTGTATTATTGTCATATCACTAAATTTAAGGCTCTCTGTCGTTATTTTCTGAAATTGTGTGTGATATGCCGCTGTATTGATTTCTCTGTCAAATGTGAAGACCAAAACTGTATACCGTAGTCCTATTTGCACACTTAAGCATCCGTTTAATAGTACAAGACATCAACTACACTATCCAATGGCATGTTGTGTGCAAAGTCACATATCATCTCTCTGTTGTTGCGTAACATTGAGATGGCACGGTACGGATTGCATGTAGATTCTATACAGTAAACAACGGAACCTAAACATGTGTTTACTTGTTTTCTGAAATGTAATTAAACCCAGCAGTATACCGACTCACTCAGTCATGTTGATTTGCTGAAGTGACGTGGCTTAACGTCCCTGGAACAGCATGTCATATAGACATGGGCCTCGGTTTAAAGTTGCATCCAAATAACTGGTGGGATGGAAATACAATGAAAATATTGTTCTCGTCTACTGTGGAGTTGAACTTGCAACCACTGATATAGTAGTCGGGTGGTATATCTCTAGACCACAAGCCATCCCTCTGAGGATATCATAACACCTAGTTGACGATAAGAGACAAGTAATCGACCCCACAAGTGACCAGCTATGGTGTCTGTTCATATCTTAGATTTTCCTTTTCCAAATCATCGTATCCCTCTATGGTATTTTCGATGATTTCAACTGCATACACAGCAGCCATAGTCTCGAAGAGCACACATATATTGGTCAACTTGGCAGAAAAACAACAAAAATAATATGTTTATGGAGTAGCACGAGCACCCGACAACAGATCAAGATTTTAAAAACCATTCATTCATGCGAACGACCCCATGTCACTCGTTTTATCAGAGTCTATAGTATGTACATGGATGTAGTGTTGTTGGTATTAGCGTTGTATGCATATATAATATGTATGTCAAACACAATATTGCAACATTCGCAATGTGTGGAATCCAACCACGCAGGCACAGGACTGTGCACTTCCAGTACTAGTAGAGTCCATGACAGAAACTAGCCTAGCAACGGCTTATGCTACCATTGCGCTTACATGTCCATCTCACCGGCTAGTTAGTACTGTCTTTTGTGTAGGTTCTTCAGATAGTCGGCCAAAGACAATGGCATAGTTCCAATATATTGTAGATACAAGTCTATGGCTGCTTGCCTGTTCATATCTTAGATTTTCCTTTTCCAAATCGCCGTATCCCTCTATGGTAGTTTCGATGATTTCAACTGCATACACAGCAGCCATAGTCTCGAAGAGCACACATATATTGGTCAACTTGGCAGAAAAACAACAAAAATAATATATTTATGGAGTAGCACGAGCACCCGACAACAGATCAAGATTTTAAAAACCATTCATTCATGCGAACGACCCCATGTCACTCGTTTTATCAGAGTCTATGGTATGTACATGGATGTAGTGTTGTTGGTATTAGCGTTGTATGCATATATAATATATATGTCAAACACAATATTGCTACATTCGCAATGTGTGGAATCCAACCACGCAGGCACACATTGTGCATACCCTCTGAGTGCCGATATATTAATATTTTGGCAGCCATATTGGATTCGTCAAAACAACATAATTATGAGATTAAAGCCGCCTGTACAGTAAAGGGCAACGTGTATCGCATTTGCTGCGGTATATTTCATAAACATATGTCATTCCATTAGCAAGATATTAAAGGAACTCTACTGTAAACGCATCTAAAAAACATGACGTCATGCCGTTCGGAAACCACGTGATCCCCCACCTTGTACTAGTATGCGAATTCATTTCTGGAGGCGGTCCGAAGTGAAGTCGACTGTCTCGCGATTCAGAGGGTGTGTCCCAGAACATGATTTGATTGGTCGAAGGAAACACGTAATTGCGACGTTACTGACGTCCTTTCTCCATATATTGTAAACACAAGAGTTGTGTAAACTACAAATGCATAGTCGTGTAAGCCACTGTTAGATTTAAATCTTAGGCTGAAATGTAAGAAATGAACTATAACTCTTACTTATAAGCTAATTATAAGTATGTAATTGTACATATACAGTATTTGATTTTTAAGAAACTAACGCTACCTCGCATTTATTTCCTCAAAAATCCAATATGTGAACAATAACTTAATAAATATACCTAATTCCTATAAAGCGCATGTTGTGCCTAATCGAGCCCCCAACATTAATACATACCATGTAATTTTCGCTTAGCTTACAACACAATCTTCATCTTCAACCGAGTTTCCATTTGATATGATATTTATGAAACGAGTCACGCACAATTTATGGCGAGGTGCTTAACATTGCTGACGAATTTCAACCATATCAAATGGAAACGAGTTTGAGATTATGTTTATCACATGACTTCACACTCCAATAGCAGAAAACTTGGAGATATCCAATATGCTTCAGTGATAAGACGTCAGTTAAAAATCTCCACAGAGAAAAATATTAATATTAGCAATACGCATGTTATAAATATGTCATGTTATCAGTTCACGCTCTTTCTAAGCACTTCAGATTACTATACGAGAGCACATTGTAACAATTGCAGTACTTTTACTTAGTCAGGGACGTTCCTAATGATGTTTGAAACACGATGACGTCAACGTCAAAACAACCTTGCTTTGTCGCGCCATTATGGACGTCATTTGGAATGTGTTCATTTTGTTCGTTTGGCATAACGTTAGCGCATAATACGAATACGTAATTAGGGTGATGCTTTAAGGTCAATGGAATGTTTGTTCTAACTTTTCTACATCCAATATGGTGCCCAAAATCCTATTTTGTCTGTATTTTAACATAAAAACTGAATTAAATTATTGAAATAAGCGAGAATGCAATGTCAAACAATATGGTAGACACTTGAGATATGATTTGATTATGTTTCCATTCTCAATATTAGCCAATTGTATATGCCAGCATAGCGTATGAACATACACGTTCATACAGTCAAGTCAACACGAGCGGTAAACTGATGAAACTGATCGCCTCCACCCGACAGGTCGCCACTGGGTGGATAACTTCCTTCTCCCGACACTCAGTGTCCACTATTTGAGCGTGTAAAGAGAGTGAAGGAGATATGTTGACCGTATATATTGTGCTAACCCAAGAGACCAGTCCACACAGAGACAGCACGATGAGGAGATGAAGCATCGCCGTATATTGGGTACATATGACTGGGCTCTTGTGAAGCAGAGGTAGAGAAATAGCCTCATCCACTGGAAGTGCACCGTCTTATTCTGTACAATCCTGTCACTGGGCAGATTGCCACTGCTGAAGTGAATGCGGCTTATTCTGTCGCTATTGGACAACACTTGGAGAGAAGTACAGAAGCAGTCACCCAGGCGGATTATATAACCCTATCAAAAGTCCCATCAACACGATGGATATTCTAAACGAGCAAGACAAGAGCAAAGAGATAGGACCAGTCATCGACATTGAAACCATTTGTATACGTCTTCCGCTGATTGGTCAACGGATGCAGTTGAAACTTGAACAACTGTTCCACTATGAACTGTATGCTGTACCACCGTCGCTTATCGACGAGCATGGTTGCCTCCGCAAAGGTAATAAATCGGCACTAACTAAGCCCTTCGGTGTTGTTGAGATCTCACCCACAGCTGTTGAGATAGTCATTGTGGACGTTCAGCAGCTATTCTATCACATAGTGTGGCCTCATGGCGGTATACCTTTAGAGTGATTCCGTCAGGTGTCGTTTGAAGCACTATTCAGGCAGAACCGAGAAAACAATTGTCTTTGACAAGTATCAAGAAAGCCAAAGATCATGAGATAATGTGGACTCATCATCTACGATATCTCTATCACCAATCATCGGCCTAAAAGAGATTTATTTTGAAGAACAAAATAGCAAAAAGGGACTGACGAGTGTGTTGTCCAAGTTCTCCCTAGGAGCGAAGTAAACAATGGAGACTCTTGACGACGGTGTGATGAGGCAAATATCTCCATGATATAGTATGTCCTTGAAGCTGCAAACTCTGGCAAGAACAGTATCTGTATACGTAGCGATGACACAAATGTGTTTGTCCTACTGGTTTATTGGGTTCATCGAGAGAGGCTACAATGCAGGGTGCAGATGGCGAGATTGAACGGGACAGTGCTATATATTATCGCCACTTGTACTGACCTAGGTCCAAAGTATTTTGAATTACTGGGCATGTACGCCATCAGCGGGTGCGACACTACATCGTATACATACGACAAAGGTAATGCCAAAGCAGATTTTTCAGGCTTGGCTGATGTCTTAGGCGAAATTGGTGCCACCACCGACGATCTGATGGAGACGGAAATGGGTTTCTTCATAGCTCTGTATGTTTTGCCACCGGGAACTCCAATGGAAGCTGCCCGCTTCAAACTCTTTGTCAGAAAGGAGAAAAGTTCTAAAGTGAAGATGCTGCCGTCAGAATCCGACAATCTGCTCCTGCACACGCATCGTGCCCATCTTTAGGTCATGTTGTGTGGAAAGCGGCGAAAAACCAACAAGCCCCATCAAACGATTCACATGACATCAACCACTTTGGGTGGGAGATGCGTGGCGGGGTTCAACTTCCTGTCACTCACCAAGCAGAACCCGCTCCACCACAGTTGTACTTAATTGTCAATGCAAATCACATTGAAAGATGTGCATCACCGAGGCTTGTGGGTGTCAAACATACATGTACTAGTATTCGTGCACATCAAACTGCAATTGTTCTGACATTTGAAACAAGGTAGGTGATATGACATGGGGTGTTGAAGATGTTGTTGAGGCAGATGATGTTGACGATTATTTTGAGGAATATGTTCGGGAGGAGGGTGACATTTGTAATGGTTCTCACTATAGTGTACCTGACATTGAGTATCCGATTGATGAATGGGAGTAAATACACGTTTTCAAAGTATATGTCTACGTATAATAATGTATACCATTACGCTGACATTTCTTTTATCTTTTCTGATTAATATTGCAAATATAATCTAAGTATTATCATATGAGTAAGGCTGTGATTATAGATTGGAACAGTTGACAAAATAAAACTTGTTCATCCAACATGTTCTGTCAAATATAATAATGTTCTTAAGTTTCATGCATCACTCATTGCATTAGTCTTTACATATTTACCTCATAGAGTAATTGTAGTTGCAAATAAATATGATTTTCATGGTTCATATCTATGTTTACAATAAACAGTTGTCACTGAAATGACTTTGTTTAATATAAAGTCCCATTATTTTGTATAAAAATGAAATGTAAAAGTTTACCCTAAAATTACCTCTTGATCCTTACGACGACATCCAATTGACCACATTATTACAGAAAACAACTCTACGTACACATTTGGCTTTTTGCAAATTGCGAGATTTGCCCAAGGTTGGCGCATGGGCACCAAAGCTAAATTTGTTGTATATTTCTGTCGGAGTATGAATCAAGAAAATAAGTTTATAGGAAACACTATGTCTAGGTTCACAAAATGACTACTCAACTATATGTGTTATTTGTAGACCTGTTTGAGTGTCGTACAGAATGTTGGCCAAACTGCTACTGTGTGTGACGCTGGTAGTCATGCTGTCTGCTTCCAGTTCTGCTGAAGGTATGTTATTAACCCGAAATTTCTGTCTGTAACGCTCCCGACGGGAACAATGCAATGGTTCGTTATCACTGCGATAATACCCTCGCTGGCAGCCTTGATAATAAAATGACAAAAAAGTATTTAGTGACCGTGACCTTTGGCGTTCAGATGTGGGGTATGCGAAGCAAAACACCATTCAAAGACATACAATTTAGACACTTATTATTGAAATCCGTGAAAGGGTCAAGCAGTTACTGAGAGAGAAAACTTTAACCCATTTGCCTAACAATGACTGTGAACATAGGTGCTCAGTGACCTTGATATTGTCTGTTCAGACGTGAAGTGTATGCGAAACAAAGCATCATCTCTAGACACACAGTGTTGTCGAATAGTATTAAACTGGTCCATATGTAAGTAATAAATAAAATGTGTTACTAGAATACGTACTCACGCATACATACGCACGTCCGTTACAATGTTATGACTATGTGTGTTTGTATTGCGGTTTTATTTTACAGGGTTGTGCATAGCGAACATCAATTAGCTGAAAGTACATGTAAAATACAAAGAGCGGCAATAATTAATTACATGTATATCAACACGCTTAGCGGAGTAAGTGTACAAACTTTTTCTTAGTACTTTTAAAGTATGAATTCCCCTGAATGATAACGTGTTTGAAAAATCACTACGCTATGGATAAACAGTGCATAAGTGTGGCTCTCACTGGAGAAATGAGGCTTATCAGATTTATAACCAGTGTGGCTCCTGATCAAAACGCACACTCATGTAGCCTGATAACTATCTATATTGCTTGACGTAAGCTTGCCGGGTGTTTCGTTGATGGAATAGCGAACATTGCATATCTTGATCGGATGCACAGTCTGATCTGGATCTGCACGGGTCGCAAAACCCATAAGCCCCACACTTATGCTTCAACTAGTTGATTCTCTATGAACCTGTTCTTCTGCATATGAACTATAGTAACTACATGTCCATGTTGCAACCATTTCGGTATGATCTGTTGCTTGGAAATGGCTTTTACATATGTACATGTACATTTACCTTTCGTTTTAGCGGAAAAGTGGACTACTTGCACATTTGGGGGAACTGGAGCATGTGAAGCGCATTGTTACCTCCTGAACAGACAGGGTGGATGGTGTGACTCGCATCACGTCTGCCATTGCAGGCAGGAGACCATTATCGGTTAGCAGGTGTTGATCAGCTTACTGTTAGTTATATTATGGGTATTGACTCAAAGAACCTTCCATACCCGGTGTTGGTCTGTATTATTATATTTATATCAATTGTATATAGATTACTAATCATGTATAATATGTTCGGAGAATAAGTTCGTGCCTAGATCCACATACAAATCAAATAACCTATAAATAGTGTAACTCGTAATGCGACGGTGGGAGAAGTAACGTCAGTAACGTAATATGACGAGTTATCTTCAAACAAACAACGCATTATCTCGGACAAGAATGAAATAATGCACTTGTGATTGGGTCCTACCTCTAAGCAAACTCGGTTCGCTCTGCTCACTCGTTTTATTTGGGCGCACATTTTATGTTCACTCGTACATTATGTCAGGGCAATCATCTCACCTGGTTAGATAAGCAATATTTCTTATATTTCAACTGGAATAAAACGGCGATTTATCCCCATCCGGTTCTGTGGAGCGGCACAACAGTCATACCTGTTAATAAAGGCCAGCCATGGGAAGATAAATATATTTCTTTATTCACAGGTGGTATTTGTTCACAGGTTCATTTATGTAGTATTGGGAAAGAAATAGCATGGCTGCTATAGACAGGTAATTGCTATTCGGAGGTGGTCTTTAGCACATGCTCGACTGTAGTTTATACTACTCTCGTCTTTTCCATATAAGTTATGGCCAAGTAACGTCAGTAACGTGACATTGACGTATTATCTTCAAACAGTCAAATCATTATCTCGGACATTTGTAACCCGAACGGCACCTAATTACGCATTAACCAAATGCACACAAATTGCCATATACTGCATTGACTGTCTACGCATATCCTTGTCCGTCACAACATCTTCAAAACTAGTATAATATAAACGTATTTCTTAGCATAACACGTTACATGATACATACAATATCAGGCTTGTTAATTTGATAATGCCATATGATTTTGTAATACGAAAAAAAACAGGAATAAAATCACTTAAGAAACTATGTGTTTGTACAGACCTATTCTATACCCGGTCTGAACGAACTGTATGAACTATGGCATGAACATCGGTATTCCTACGCGTTTCCTTGCCCTGTATGTTCAACTTAATATATTTGCAGGATGAAGCGTGACGGATATTCAAACGGCAAGACGGCTCTCTGATTTATAGTTAGGTTGGTTAGGGCTATATTTAGAGATTACCGTTACCTGGCTGATAAAAGCACCAAATTTGGCATGAGGCTTCCTTAGGGCATATTAATCAATGTTAGCCTAGGAGCCCTTCGGAGATTTTAATATAAGCACCAAAATTCAAGATGGCCGCCATCTATGGAATATAACGCTTTGCTCCAGTCATATGAGTTGTAAGAAGACAAGATTGGTTTCCAAATATTGATTTTTAAGTCACTGAACATACTGAATCAGATTTTTACTATTTCAATTTTCACATGTCATGCCCATTATGATGACGAAATTCCAAGATGGCCGCCAAAATCACCAAAAGATGTCTGTAATCTTTGTAAATTCACATGGTTCCGTAAGGAAAATACCAACAACTGATTATAAATACACATTTAAAGCTTTTTATATAGTTTTGTGGTCCTATCATGCGTCTACTTTCTGTTCCAATAGGATGGGTCAGTCGAGGATTCACTGGATGGGTACAGGGAGTCCTGACCCAGCCCTGCTCTTGGTAATTTTATCAACAATTTCCGAATAGTTGAATGAATTTGACGGCTGTATATCGCCCTGTTTCCTTTATAATACGATGTGTTCATTTTTTTTCAATTGGTAGTTAAGACTCTGACAAACTGTACATCAATTACACCATCCCATTTCGGGCGGTGCCACAGAATATAAGCAAGGGAAGTTCCGGAACAACAACAACAACAATCATGTGGTTATGTTAGGTGGTCTGCACACGGAAATTTCCCTCTGGAATACACTGGGAGATGTATTGGATGGTTCCGGTTGAACAACGGCACTCACATATGCAGCAGTAGCATCCTCTGGCACACCTAACTGGAACCAGGCATGCCCACCAAGTCACACTCTTGACCCTGCATAATCTCCAGAAGGAGGCTTTCGTGCAGAGCGAGGGATCCAACGAGTCTGTCATGGCTTGGAGAAACGACATGCTGAAGAGGAGTTCTATTTTCATGTACTGGGACTTGATCATGAAATATGAAACCCTAATTCTCATCTTCATCAGGGCTCACAGAGAGAAGAATTTTCCTCTCTATGTGGAGGTCTTGGAGGAACTCACACCGCTGTTATTTGCCTTGGATCATGTGAATTACTCACGGTGGGTGCCTGTCCACATCAAGGATATGAAGTAATTGCCCGACACTATCAAGTATCCCGACACTATCAAGTATGAGTTTGAAAAGTGTTCTCATTGGGTCCTTCCCAAGACCACCAACAAGTTATCTACGATCCCATTTGACCAGGCTCATGAGCAAGAGAACAAGATTGTGAAAGGTTTGGGCGGTGCTGTTGGGCTTACAGAAAACCCTGTTGCCTTTCGATGGTGGATGCTCTCGGGGCCAGAGATGGCCAGATTGCTGAATCATTTTGAGGAAGAATACCTTCCTGATGATGACACAGAAATCCCCCAAGAACTTCCAGCACCACGAGCAGGGTCTCTTGACACAGAAGACCTTCCAGCGACAGGTTACCAACCTCTACGAAACCATCAGAAGAATGGGAAACCCATTATTGGATGATTTCCCTGATCTAGTAACTCTCGATAATCGCACCTGTACAGACAAATCATTGGTAACCACAGTGCGCACCATGGAGGATATAGGCAAGAACCAGTACCAGGAATTCGTCAAGAATGTGCTTGATGTGCGCAGCCACTCTATCCATGACCCGATCAAGAGGAATTCTCTCACACTCTTCAGGAAACCTCAACACAATTCAACATATAAGCAGGGGAAGAAGATCAAAGTGCTTCAGAACAATGCGGCACTCTTTGGCCAGCTATACATATACATGTACATGCAGAACCGTGAAGGTGACTTGGCCGAGTTATTTGCACATAAGATACAGTCCTTCCCTCCTTCCCTCTCAGACTTTGGCAAGCTTCATCTTCCAAACACGAAGTCTGACTTGCTGCAATGTCTTGAGCAGCACAGGCAATCAGAGCCATCATCGACTTATGACTGCAAAATCCTGGATGGTGCTGTCATCGTCCACTGCCTGCCAACTACCAGCGTCAGCTCCTTCCACGAGTATGCAGACAGGGTTTTCATACCATACCTAGAGAAGCAGCTACAGGCTGCCACAAGGTTGGATGTAGTGTGGGACACATACATACCAGACAGTTTAAAGGAATCTACCAGGAAAAAGAGAAGCAAGGGTGTGTGCAGGAAAGTGTCGGGCGAAACAAAACTTCCAGGCAATTGGGCGGACTTCCTCCGTGACCCAGACAACAAGAAGGAGCTGTTTTCCTTTTTGACTTCCAAGGTTGAAAAGTTCAACTGGCCACCAGCCAAAGCTGTATATGTCACATCAGTGCAATCTGTGACATCTATTGGAACCAGCATCCCCATGCAAAACTGCAATCATGGTCGTGGTTCATGTACTGCATGCACTGGAGCATGGAGAAAAGACTATTCAAGTGCGTACAGTGGATACATATGTTGTAGTCATCCAGGTAGGCACATTCCATGATCTCATTGCGACTCAACCCTTGGCCGACATCTGGGTGGCCTTTGGCATGGGCAAGAATTATAGGTTTTACCACATCAACTTTAGCTGTGCAAGCCTGGGGGAGCCACAATCATGAGCATTGCCTGTGTTCCACGCATTTTCAGGTAGTGACACAACATCTGCCTTCAATGGCAAGGGCAAGAAGTCTGCTTGGCAGGCCTGGCAGGCCTGGCAGGCCTATAAGACGTCACAGAGACATGTGTGTATCTGGCAGGTCACCCCTTCAAGCAGCTCGATCTCGACGACGACCCTTTCCAGAAGCTCGAGATACTGACTGTTATCATGCATGACAAAACAAGTCCAGAAGAATCGAGCAATGGACAAACTGCCACCCACCAACGATACGCTACTCCAGCATGTCCGACGCGCAGTGTATCAAGCAGGAATATGAACGACAAGCACACAAACACAGCTAGTGGTTCCTTCTCCACATAATTTTGCCTGGACCAAGGTATCAGAGTCGTGGCTACCAGTTTGGGTGACAATTCCAGAGGTTTCCAAATCGTGCAGGGCGCTGATCAAATGCTCCTGCAAAGGGGACTGCTCAAACTGCAAATGTGGCAAAGCAAATCTGGACTGCTCACCACTTTGCAAGTGCAAATGTACTCCATAGAATATTGCAAACTGTGTGTTCCTGCAAGAGACATCACAGAATAATGTCACATATAATAATGTAAGAACTATGACTGTTGTTATAAACACATTGCATTCCAACTCAACACCATGCAATAGTCTAGCCTCGGTGGTGTAACATATTAAGGTGCAAGTAGAACTACCCAGATACCCAGATTAATAAAACATTACAGCAGTTACTTGCTTGAAAAATGAGTTTTATCTGTACCATTTAAATTACTGTAGATGTTCTAATAAGTGACTGTCTTGTACATCTTTAATGTCATCTTCAAAATTGTGTCTGTAAGACACAGCAATGCCCCTATTGGCAGCTTTTTCTCGAAAAACAGTTAAGTTAATAACGTGGAAAAACTAGGTCACGGTCAAATCAAGGTCACATACTACATATTAGTTTGGTAGCACACCACTAGGCAAGTATGTTGTGCCAGTTTGGTGGCTGTGGGTGTTGCAGTCGCTGAGTAAAATACTTTTCAAACAAGGTGAACCAAACGTGTGCCGGACGGACGGACGGACGGATGGACACACGCACACACGCACGCATGCACGCACAGACAGAGAGGTACAAAACATACTGTCCCACTGACATTCCGTCATGGGTGCATACGTACATTGAGAGCACAGTCGGGTGGATATTCGGCGCAAATTTTTTTTATTATTATGATTATTATTATATATGGCGGCCATCTTGGTTTTTGGTGCTTTACATTAAAATCTCTGGAGGGCTCCTAGGCTAACATTAATTAATAGGCCCTAAGGGAGCCTTATGCCAAATATGGTGCGTTTATCAGTCAGGTAACGGTAATTTCACTATGCCACCTAACTATTATGATGAACCAGTTTCAGTGTAATTTATTGCATTAAATTTGAAAGCAGACTCCGGCACATGTTGAAGTGGTTGACGCTTGCATAGTGTAATAAACAAGGTGTATGATCACGTGTACTAACAACAACAACAAGTACTGAAATTTCCAGAATCCATCTGATTCAAAGTACGTATTCTTTTATAGTTTCCTTATTACGTTATGGATTTTGATGAAATATGGCGCATCAAACGCGTCTTGTTAAGCTGCATTTGGTGGTCTCCGTATTTTAGCCCAAACTTTTGACGTATTTGCGAAGAATCGATTTCCGTGTCTCAGACACGGGAATCGATTCTTCGCAAAAATGACCTAAGTCTGTGCCAAACTCCCTGGACCACCAAATAGAGCTCATGAAGACGCGTTTGCTGCGCCATATTTCATCAAAATCCGTTTCATATTACGGAAAATATAAAATAATACTTTCAAGATTTCAACACTTTCAGCCACTGTTGTTGTTGTTATAACCACGTGATCATGCACCCTGATAAATAGATTCTAATACACCAATATCAGCTTACATGCATGTATTTGGCGTTCCTTTCAATCTATATTATAATGCACTCTATAAATATTACGCCATTTGATTGGCTGATGGCCATGCATTAAAGATATATTATTGTTGATGAACGGTCGCAAATTATTTCAAATATACCCTAGGGCACTTCACCCACGTACAATGAATATATTCCTACGCCAATACTCAGATTGAGGTCCATCAGTTTACTCTGTCACCAAATGACCAAAAACTTCTTTCTTTCTTATTTCTTCCGTTGATAAATCCCGCCTGCCACAGGCGTACCCGGCAACAATTGCAGCCAGTAGTTACGGTTGTCACGGTTATTTACAAATGTCACATTCGGGTATATAAAGGGCTTCTAGCTAGCTGAAATCTTAATTTAGTGCGTCATTACTTGGATTGGTTTTCGTCTTGTTTAATTGTTGTGCCTAATTGGTTGAGTATTGTTAGTCTCTGAATATGGAGTGTGCATCATAAGTGTCTGGATATGGACTCAACTTCACCAAGTAAGGAATTGTCACTGTGTATGATGCCGTCTACCATAACGCTCTGCAGTCCATTACAAGCTTGCAGATAGTTTCACGGTTACAGAGGCTAGCTTTCCACGTTGTTAGACCAACCACTCTGGCAATTAGGCGCTTCAGTCTATTGAACCCTTACGGGCTGATGTTAAGGGATTAGGTCATATATATATAAACACTTGACTATTAGAGTGATGTGATATATAACATATATATGTGAATATTGTCTTGTTACTGTATATTATATGGAGCATTGAGTTGCCATCTCCGCCATCTTTGTGTGTACAAGCCATCTTACAGTTTCACCACTTCGTGCGTTTGACACATACAGCAAATAATGTCGTACTCATCGTTTAGGCGTAGCACGATCAATGGCTGCCCCCAACAGAAATTTGCGTGACACAATATGCTATCTCAAGGGAGATAACATATAATACTTAATTTCTTCGTATTGCACTCCGGTATGATTTACCAACTAGGCTCGATAAAATTTGCAAAACAGCAAATGAGTGCATTAGAAATAAGTTAACTTTCAAAATTACAATGCAGTTATAGTGGAAGAGCATTAGGTTTGAGATCGAAAAAAAAATAGATCAAAGCTAAATTTTTCAAAATATGTTCAGAATATCATTAGAAATAACATATATGAAACCCATGAATCCGAGAGGAGCTTAATCCAGAATTCAAGATGGCATCCAAAGTGGCGACCAAAAATGACCAAAACTACAAATAGTGCAATTTTCGCCAAACCAATTCAAATGAAATGTGCCAAAACAAATAGAATATAACGCATGACTACTTTAACAGAAATTTTGAGAATTTAGTATTAATATTACGTCCAAGATGGCCGCCAATTGCATCATACATAGCTCTCAGAACGTGAGAAACGAGCGTTAACCGAATGGCACTAGGGTTGAAATCGGAAAACAATGCAAAAGCTGAAATATTAATGCAACATATTCAGAATACCATCAAACCCAACATATCATGGCTCTCTATGGATCCCACAGTAGTTTATGTAGAATTCAAGATGGCCGCCAAAACAGTATAATCATGAATTATCTACAAATAAGCAGAGATCTGGTATGTATCAAAGTCATATTCTTTTGACGTATAATATCAGTTTAGTACCCAATGGCGTCTAACTGATATAATCAAGATGGTCGCCAAGATGGCCGACTAAATTAATGTATTTCCTGCAATATACAAAATGTTTTCCAAAGCAATGATATCAGAATTCAATAAAATATAAAACTACACCATGAGACGCACGTCACATTTATTGTGTATCATCGTCGAGTGCGTCAGGAGATATTTGTATAATATGTGTGCATGTTTTTCCGACGCATTGACTGCAGAGCGAAGAACAGTGAAGTGTAAGCTTTCTGCAGCCACATTGCTTCCCGCATCCGCTCTTGCAACCACATGACACCATTTTCAACAGTTTTGCAGGGGCAATCGGATTTTCTGTTTCTGTTGGTAATAAGCAGTATTCCTTTAGCTGCCAGCCCCATTCGAGTGGAGAAAGAATAGTCCCCACCCATTGTTGTACAGTGTGATACGTTCGGTACAAATGTTGTTTGGCTGCTGCACTTGTGGGCGGAAGAGATTCTAACTTGAACGTACTTGAGAGGGATGAACGACCTATTGCTCTCGATATATGTAGCGGTCAATAGTGTTTGCCTTGTGAGGTCCATACAGCTGAAGATGAAACTGCTCGCCAACTGCAGCTACATCTTTCGTGTTGCACGCGTAAACGTATCCAACCCAGCAATATCCTTATGTTTCTCTACAAGCTTGAATGCTTTCTTTTTTCCTTGACCGAACAGTGCTGACACTATATCACATCCCGTGATCGCGTGTATGAACATTATATGTTGCCTGACTTCTCCTATAGATTGCTGGATTTCCGCAATGTCGTACACGAACAAGGTATTGCCCTTCGACAACATGTGCAGGTGGCATTGTTCAGTGCTTTGTGACACAAGCATTACCAGCAAGTCCGTGTCTGTTCCAACAACCACTACGTCCTTTGGTCGGGATCGTGCAATCGATATCGCTGTGGCAACAATTAGACTATCCGCGTCAGCCTCAGCCTGCTTTATGACTACATCGTGAAGTTTCAACTCTTCAACACGCAGCTCTATCAATCTTGATTTGTTAGTTCCATTAGTCAGGAATGCTTATTGGGTAGTCACTGTTTTCATGTCTGCATCAAATAATATATCACGGGAAGTGGTTTTGATGCTCTTCGTCGTTGCTCCGCTAATTTCGTAGATGCCTGGCTGCTGTAACCATCAAACACCACGACGACCTCACTGCCACTAAAATGATCTGCAATGTGTGATACGTAGGATTTACAGACCTCCTTGTAAGTTGAATTTTTCGGCCAAACGACTGTGTGAAGGAGGTAGCCTCCATCAATGACAAATGTTGCCTCATCAGGAAATGTGGATTGCGGATCAACTTTCGATTTCAACAATGTGCCAAGTGCACTTTTGGCAGTTCTCCTCAATCCACCATCATGAAAGAGAGACGTAGGCTGAGATGCCAGCTCATACGCTAAGAACTGTTCCATTTCTATTGTTTTCACTCTGTCATTCCTTTTCAGCTTTACATCTGTAAATGTTTTATCTGTCATAGAATTTGCTGCTTTTTGGCCTATTTCAAATACCATGTCACAGTTCACCGACTTGTCGGCAACTAAACCAGTTGCTATTGCAACAACTGACTTAGAATGACTGTGGGAAAATGGCGAATGTACTCGCAACCATCGCAAAAAATGTATCGTAGTCCTTATGATCACGTGATTGTGAGCTTGCATATAAATCCCTGTGCTGATCCGATGTACTGGCATGGACGCCTGTGAATGTTTCAAGACTCTCACATATGGGTACACAGCGGGGTAATGCATGAACCCACTTTGTTAATGAGCTAGCTGTGATGCCACGGCCATGGGTCATCCCACCTGACGATTTCAACAAGCGCATCAGCTCTTGCTCGATTGTCTGATCGGTAAAATTACCGAGCCAAAGGCGATCAGTTCGTCGAATGGTAAACTACCCACCTTCAGTGAACTGCTGGTAGTCTTTTTCGGCCATGATAGATTCTAGTTGTGCCATTTGTTGTAGGTAGAGTCTGGCAGATCTTGCGTAGGCAAGGTGGCCAGCAGCATGGAACAGCGGTATCATTCTCCTTATGCAATATAAATGGAGATTCCAGTCGCCTGTGCGTTCAGCTCTGATCAGTAGTCTCAAAAGAGACACCTGCTCCAAGTAGTTGACCCAAAGTCTCCCAGTGCGACTGTCATTTGCAGCATGTTCCATCAACTTACCAAGTACCTGACTGAGTTCTGCCAGACTAACATCCTCTTCTACACTACATTAACTGTTCAAACGTGATGCATGAAGTCGACGTAATGACTCGGCATCAACAGTATCTGATGTTTCCGGTTTCTCAAGCAGAAGAGAAGTTGTGGCAGCTGAAGTTAACAGGTGAGCACGGACAGCTCTAGCATATGCATGCCCCGTTAACATGTGAATAACAGTTCCTGGAGCGTACACAGTCTCACATAATGCTTCTAATCTGCTGCCCGCCATGATAAATCCAACTGATCCCATAAATGACATCAGTAGTTGAAAACCACCCAATCGTGTGATTATATTCGACAGATCTGGCGATGCAGCCACTATCTATGTGGCTTTGATGTAAAGCGGTTGGTCAAATGTGACAATGCACATCTTCCGCCCATGCTTGTCATATTGGCTTTGTGCAAAACACAATGCCGTAAATATTGTGCTCAGGTTTGTTGATCTAGATTAATGAATGGAAGAATCTCGATTCGGCTTTTCTCATGCGTTTCGCCTGTTACTGCCACCTGCATGTACCCACTCAATGACGGGCAAGGGGTAAGATTTGAAGAAAAGCTGGCTAACCACAGCCGATCAACATCTACTGCAACCACCAAACTAGGTGGGTCAGGTTTTGGAGCTTCAATTGGGCCAAACTTCACTGACTGCAGGCCGGGTACGGTTGGTTTCTTGTACGTTTTGATTGGGATGTCAACCAAACTTTCCTATTAATTGGGAGCTTGGTATATTGACAGACCGACTCAGTTTTTCTCCAGCCTTTTCCCCTTGTGGGGTAACGCATGTAATTCCGCCCATGCTGTGGAAAGTATCATGCCCAGTTAGTGTCGCAACATTGAAATCTGCGTTATCAAACACGAATTGTGTGAACCCATTCAGATTATACGATGGGGTGTCCTTACTGATAATAGAACAAGTCAGTCTCTGTATTTCCTTGTAATCGTCGGCAAAGCACATGCTACTTCTTAATATATCTATCAACTCCCGAGATGCATACTTTCTGTGTATGTAGACAGCTATTGCTAACAGAATTGGCGATATAAATGACCTTGTTTTGCATGCAGCTATTATAGAATGAGCTATGGCTGTACATCGCCTGTCTATATTCGTACGTTCCGTTGATGCTTTTGATTTTACTGCACCGTGAAGAAACCGGCCAAGACTTTCTGGAACTAACGAGCAGCCATTATTCGTGTCATCCATCGTTGGGTATTCAGAACAATTATATACCTGCGTTCTGATATCATCTCTGATTATGGACGCCGCCATATCTACAATTCTGTCTTTCTCTGTTGAAGCATTTGCCTTTTTTTCAGCTTGCCAAGTATCACGAAGCACCTAATTCCTTGTGTCCTTTATCGCGGAATGTGGCAATATTTGAAACACCTGGAACACTTGTATAATCAACTGATCACCATAATGCGCTTGTAGCTTTTGTCTGGGATACTGTTTTGTGTATCCTTCAATACTGTCCAAATACTTGTCCATTATTTCAGAAATTTCTGAAAGTGGGTATTGACATTCGTCATTCTCATCTAGGTACTCACATACTTTATCAAACGCCGTGTTTCTCAACACATCTTTGGGTCTTCCTCTTTCGGGATTTGATGTATATTCTGGGCGTCCTCTCCTAAATTCAACTGCGCAATCGTGATCGTGATGATATATAGCTTCTGCAGCCACCAAATCATTGGTTGTCTGGATACGCATCATCACCGCCTTTCCCCAATCATCATGTCGATTCTTAGCAATTGACATGAGCGTTTCAAGTAGTCGATGGTTTCAACAGAGTGGAACTCTTTCCTGCACGCTTTGGGTTGCTTGTAACCTACATGTATCTTCTCCGTGCAAAACAAACAATCCGTTTTACTGTCAAACTACTTACGATCAGATCGCAGCGTTGCCCCCGTAACAATCTCTGGAACATCTGGGGCTTTTCGTTTTTGAGCCTCCAGTGTGGATTTGCGTGTATACTCTTTGTAACAGTTGGCGTGTACATCAAAAGGTGGTACTACTGTTCTCAGAAGAGCATCGAATCGAACCCATCACTGCGAGTGACACTGGCTGTAATCAACGAGGCATGACCGTTTTCGCCAACGGTTTGTGTTTTCGCAGAGGCAAACAGCTCTTTACAAATAACACACTTCCCATCCATGCTGTAAAATGATCAGAATATGTCGATGCTAGTATGTGTACTAAGATATTCTGAAATAACAATTTGTCATAAATACACAAACGTACTCAATATCAATAATGGTTTAAATCATGGCGTTGTTGTGTCTTCTCGGCGTATAGGAGCGTATTGCTATATTAGTATTTAAACTATTACGTCATGCTGATTTGTGCAAGCCCACTTCTGCTACTATTGTTAGATTGTGAAATGTGCGTTGCGCCATTTTGGCTAGATAAATGGTGCTTATGCGTTTTGTGATCATTGTAGAACCAGATCGGCCTGCGCATCCGCGCAGTCTGATCAGGGTCTGCACTGCTCGCTTGTTACTTGGTGAATGATCCATCGTGCCTAATTGAACAAGATGTTTCAGTGTCAACTTATAAATCTACGCTTTAAGACCCGGAGCTAGACATGCCACAAATACACAATTATATTATTATTTCTACGGTCAGCATCAGATTATTATTATTATTATTATTATTATTATTATTATTATTATTATTATTATTACGTTTTATAGATTTGTTGTCCGTTCAAACTAATATTTCGTTAAAAAATGCATTTTTCTTTTTTTTTTTAAATCTTTTTTATGTTAAGTTCCAAATTTGTTTATTGTAATACCATAATATGTGCATAATAATATTCTATTTGTGATGATATGCTGACATATCATGCAAAAAAAATACAGTTTGCACTATTTCTTGTAACATTTATAACATTGGACTTGGACGCCATCTTGAATTCTGAGTTAAGCTCCAGTCGGATTCATGGAGAGTTTTGATATGTTTCAGGTGATGATATTTAGAAACTATACAGAAAAATTCAGCTTTGACCTATTTTGTTTCGATCTTCGTCATTTTTTGATCTAATACTCTTCCACTATTAACCCTATAAGTCTGTTTGACGTCATTAAAATATATGACGTTCATCGTCATTGTCAATAATGTCACGATATTGACCGGCAACGTCACTGTCCTATCAATTGCAGCAAAATGACGTAAAACAATAAGATTCCTAATTTTAACGCCGTATTTTGGTTATTTATATTTACATCAGAACATGTAATAATGTACATATAAGTAATACAACAATGGGCAGTTGCGTTTACTGTAGTATGAAAATGTTTGGTCTGTTTAAAGTTTGCGAGGAGACTTTCGGACACCACACACTTTAAACAGACCAAAATGAATATTGTTCGGCTACAGTAAACGCAACAGCCCATTGTTGTATTCCTTAAAGATACATGCCCACTCAGTAGGCACACTATGTTCTATATAGGAATTAACTAAGTGTAGTATTGTGTCATTATTCCGCCAGTTCTAAAAATTACGAGTGCCCGCTATACAGGTATAATCATTTAGTAATACATGTATTTATTTTACTGATAGTGACCTCTATAGAGAACATTTTGTGCCTATTGAGTGGGCATGTACCTTTAAAATCGGACGAAAATACGACAATACAAACACTCAACAAGTCGAAAATGCGAAAAAGTAGGGTAAACATATGAAACCTTTTCCCGGCTCTGTGCCATTTCACATTTTCAACATTTCGCCAGGACAATACGACAACTCGATAACCGACAACTCGAGAAAGCGCCATTATATTAAAATCGGGCGAAAATACGACAATACGAACACTTAGCAAGTCGAAAATGGGGAAAAGTAGGACAAACATATGAAACATTTTTTGGACCCTTTGTCGGCCCATTTTGGCGCATTTTCGAGTTTTCGCATTGTCGGGTTTCCGCTAGTTCGTCCAGACTACTTGACAAAGCTAAACCGCGACAATTATTTATTTTAGTGCTCTAAAAGTTGGGTTAAAAGGATTATAAATAAAGATAATAATGGAGTGTCAAAATTAATAAATATATTGGATATCTAAGTAGATTTGGGGGAAACATGTTTTCGAAGGAACAAAGACATTCATGAAATGTTCAACATTTAAGAATTTATATCATATACATAACAATTACTACCTAAAATATACTAAAATTATATCTAGCTGGCGACTACGACTAAAAAAATAATAAAATGTGAAAACGAATTCGATGAAATACAGATACATTGGGATAAAGTTAATACGCATTTCTTTAAAAGCACCATAAGCTCTAAACGTAGAATTTTCAGAAAAAAATGTCGACGAAAATTGTAAATACAGAATGTGTGTGATTTCTGCACCGAGGCGCCAGAATCTAACTAGAAAATATGGTCTGTCGACGCACTTAGTGCCCCTATTTGAGAAACTCTTACAAAGCTTTCAAATAAATCAACAGGACTGACCTACGATCAATAGCGAGGGTAATTGTATTAATGTGGAAGGATGTATCGTTACTAAGTAATGCATGTGTGCAATATGAAGATAGTAGCTGAAGAAAAACAGAAATTATAAGTTATTTGAGAAACTGTTACAAAAACTTTCAAATAAATAAACAGACAGACGGACGGTCATACGAGCTGTAGCGAGGGTAATTGTATTAATGTGGAATGATGAGTATTTACTAAGTAAAGCATGTGTGCAATATGAAGATATTAGCTGAAGGCAAACAGAAATTATGTGTGATTTGAGAAACTGTTGAAAAAACTTTCAAATAAATAAGCATCATCTCTAGACACACAATGTGGCCAAACTAGTAGGTAGATTTGGGTGGATTTCGTTGGTTTTGTGTAATTTACATAGTTTTGTGCAACCACTAATACATTCTCAATCAGTACACACTACAGAAATCCTCACCGTTATTCACCGTTCCGAACTTTCGGACCCCTTATATAATGTCAAAATGCCCACAAAGGAACATGCACAAGGAACATGTACTTCTAGTTATATATGTAATTCGCGGGACGTGACGTAAATTGTATGTTGGTAACAATACACACAAACCACCAGATATACAGTAATAACCCATAAAACACCGAAATATGAACCGTTCTTCATGAACCTGTGACTATACCAACATTATAAAAACGTTCTATAGTAGTCGGTGTCATAAAGTGCAAATAATATGCATTTGCTGAAAGTTTTGCTATAGTCTTGAATGTTGTGTTTATTTTCATTCTGAGACATTTAGGCACAAGACAAATACCATGTTTTCCATCAATATCTTGGCCGCCATCTTGAATTATTCAAAATAGCCACCATTATTGTCAATAATGCTGCATATGAGTGGGTGTTTGATATATAATTTGATTTGCTATGATGGTTTCTATATTTGTAAATTATACAGTTTTGGCTAGTGTATGGAAACAGTTATCCGAAAATAAATGTTGCTATGTTTTCCAATGCACCGCTACCTTGGATTTCGAAATGGCCACCAATCAAAATATATTTTATAATATCATTGTGATATAGAACTACTTTTTCAACACCACTCTACTTGATACGATTTGCAAATAGTGTGCTATTAACCCATTAAAGACGGGATACACTTATAGTAATATGAAACTTTTTAGGGGGGGAATCCTATTTTCTTCATTTCATCTCGAAAGTATATGTTGTTACCACTCATTTGAGCCGTCTCGACGAGACGGTTCAAATGAGTGGTAACAACATATACCTTTATGGAGAAATAAACAAAAGAATGAGATTTTTCCAATAAAAATATTGTATCCTTAGACTGAAATGGGTTAAAACACCAAACGATGATCATATGTATATCAAAATGACCGCGAAGAGTTCGATTCTTTAAATGATGGTAATACTTGTAAATGACGAACAGCACAACTAATATTTATTTTATTATTATTTTATGAAATATATTTAAGGAATAACACCATGGGCTGTTGCGTTTACTGTATTATGAACAACAGTTGGTCTGTTCAAAGTGTGTGGAGTCCGAACGATTCCTCGCAAACTTTAAACAGAGCAACTACATTTTCGGATAGTTTCAAAGATATAAATAACCATATACGGCGTAAAAGTTAGGAATCTTTTTGTTTTACGTCGTTTTGTCGCAATTCATGGAACCAATTGATGCAACCTTCCGTTGATTATCATTACCACTGAATACATTCTCTAAAAGTAATATTAAACTTTGAGGAAGAAATTGTTTATTTGCTGAAGTTGATGACACCATAGTGGGAGCTGGATAGAAGCTCTTAGATGTGTCTAATAAGGCAGTATCATGTTTTATCAATTTAGCTGCGGTAACTATTATATTAATCTTTTCTTCGTCATCAGACATAGCCCGAGCACTGTTGTAGAAGTTGTGAATAATAGTTGATGCTGTCTGTTTTCACGTAACAATATCGCATTTACCACCTAAAGAATTTATCACTATAGAGTCGCCAAAATACTCTACTATCTTCTTCTTCATGTATTTACAGCCAGGGTTCGACATTAACGGTGTCCCGGGATCCCGAGGATCCCAGATTTTCAGGAGGAATCCCAACTTCTAAAACCTGGGGATTCCGCCGGGCCTCCTATTTTTTTGTTCTGGATTTGTTAAAAAAAAAGAAAAATCGCCCATCTCGTCGTTAAATTCACAATAGGGCCGATTTGACGCGAGTGCGCGTCAATGTACGTACGATTTGATCGATCGCCGATTCGATTTCAAGTAGTGTACTGAGCGCCACCTAGCGTTTCTTTGCAAACATAACGTAGAAAATAGAAGCATTCTGAAGTATCTTTGCAAACATAACGTAGAAAATAGAAGCATTCCGAAGTATGCTCACAATCTATAGATGCTTATTAAGATGTGTTACCGTAAAGCGCGTGTTTGTTTCGGATGAGATTAAATGTCAAAGTCATTGTAATGTGTTTTCGCGATGTGGAAATTTTTGGAAAACGCATCTCCACCGCCGGAAAAAAAAATCGCGAAGTGCCAGCGGTGGTAGACTATGACCTGGAGGCTGCCATCCATCACTGGAACACCAGTGGCGACCGACCAAGGCGGCCATTTTTTAATGATGAGAGAAACTGAAAGGTAATATTATCATGATTATTAAGGCTAAAAATAAAATAATGTATCATTAAGCAGGGGCGGCGGAAGCGGAGGGGGGGGCGGAAGCGGGGCTGCATAGGCACAAATAATTTTGTTGGGTCGGGGGGGTGGGGGTGGGGGGGGGGGCCCCAATAATTCTGTAAATTTTGGATTTTTTATTCTAATATATTTGTGTAATCATGAGTACTGGGAACTTTGCTGAGAACTTTGCTGAGAATGCAGGAAATGGCGTTTCACACCACTTGGATTTCAAAAATTTCCGGGGGGAGCATGCCCCCGGACCCCTCTAGCGCTATCGGGCCCCGAACATTGGGCCCCCCCCCCCAATAATGTTCGGCTTCCGCCGCCTATGTTAAGGCAAACAGAACTATTGCAAGATGTCAACTATCTTCCACAAAAACAATGCTATCGATGTTAGAAAAAAAAGGTTTTGCCTACCCAGGCTACCTACCCAGGCTACCTACCCACACCTAGGTCATGGGAGGGGAAACGTTAAGGTTGGCCTAAGGCTAAGACATCATCACATATATAACTGCTACAGTGTAGTTTGTAAGTTGGCTGTTGAGGGTTGAATTATGGGACAGCTAGCCTACTTTGTAACTATAGGACCAGACTCTAACCTCAAAAAGTTGAACCGACAACCTGTGAAAATATTTCCCTTGTGCCTGATAATTGAAAATAAAACAGCATAAACATATGGATCTAAAAGCAAGCATTAAACTAAGGTGTGAACTGTCCATCTATTTCAGATGGTGTCTGAGCCCGAGGATGTTTTTGCTATGGCAGAGGAGCTGGAGGGTCAGGAACAGATCCCTGATGAGGTGCCAGGAGACGACATGATGTGCAGCAAGGCATATGCCATGCTGGAACAATTATTGTAAAAAATAATAAGAAAAATAAACAAGTAGACTGTACTGAACCAAAAATGTTTTTATTTTATATAACTTAGGCGGGATCCCTAACTCTGAGGCGGGATCCCACTTTTCAAAAGTAGGGATTCCTGCTGGACCCCTAAGAAATACAGTTAGTGTCGAACCCTGACAGCTGTACGCCTTTTCACCACATATTTCTGTCATGAATGTAACTAAGTCACTAATTGTTATTACTTCGTCTACAGACAATTCAATAAAATCTACGACTTTAGCAAAAGCTGATGTTTGTTCTTCATTATTTGGTTTGAATGTACTTTTCTTGGGTGCACTGACCACTGTTTCAAAAAAACATTTTGGCATTTGCCGTTTAGTCCTAAAATTCACGTCACATGTTTGATGATAAACCGCGTCCTCTGCTGGAAGATCATTAGCAAGTGCGAGTCTACTCAAAACATTAGTAGACCACTCATCATTTCTTTCTAGACCAATTTGTCTAACTGTTTTCTAAACATCAAGACTTCTAACACTGTAAACATCACCCCCCCTCCTTCTCGAATTAACTTTGGCATTTTGAGCACAAAAGAAACATTTTGTTTTGAAATGAAAGTTATCATTGGTACGTAACGAACGTGATGTTATACATGTACTACTATCATGTTTGTTTCACTCCACCACATTGTTTCTGATATGGGTATAGTTCCTACGACAATGCACGTGGACATATTGCCCCGGCTCAGTTGATACACTGCTGTTCCTGTCGGTTGAGGTTCTGTTGATTCCTTCACTGCCCTTCGCCCCGAGTCGTGCAGTCGGCAGCCCATCATTCAGTCGCCCTTCACAAATGGGGCACAGGTCCATTATTGGCAATATACTGAAATAGATGAGACGCGTGAGTTTATTGCATTTACCTAAATGCCATTGAAAATCATGTATAGCAAGTTTCAGTCATCTACTGAATATATATTGTATTGCCTTTCATAATATGCATGCAGTTGCACATGTAGCCTTTAAGAGTAGACATCTAATTCATACGGACGGATTGGTGAACATACGAAAGCTTACCTTAAAAGTACAAAGTATAAATGCACCAGGGTCAGCCTCATGGTCTTGGTTTACGACAGTTCGGCAATACTTTATGGAGTGTCTTCATTTTCCTAACCTGCAAATATACACATTGAACCCTGTCGTAGTCAATATTAATGAGCAAACCAAAAGATGTCTAATCTGTGATTTTCTTCCGTAAATGACGTCGAAACTTTGAAAAGAAATTCAGGGCAAATGTAGAATTTTATTCAGCATTTGCTCCGACATTTTCGACGTCATTTATAGAATTTACGACAGATATTCGAAATAATTTACGGCAAAAATCGCAAAAAAAGATAAGGCATATTATCTTATGAATGAGCTCATATTACGTATGTTTTAATATTATTTGAACATATAATGATAATATTAATTACATTCCGTCTTGAAAGACATCAATAGAGGCATGGTTTTGCGAAATAAAAGTGTTGTGCTTTTTAAACACAATTCGGAAATAAGTTCGGTTAAGGCCCTTATCGGCTTCCGTAGATTTTAAATTTTGTCGATTTTTTTTCATTATATTTAGGAAACATGTATATATATATATTAATGTAATTACTAATTAGTTGCTACTAGCATGGTCATACATCTAGATACATGAAGAAAAACTCGCAAACTACATCATAGAATATCCTCCTTCAGTCCATGTCAAAACACGGAAGATGGCGATTACGTCACGAATGTTAGCATTATACTCCATTGTAAAACATGATATTGGCATCAGATCAACATAATTTAATGAAATATAAACTACTAATAAACATCGTTACTTACCAATAATATCGTGGCCATTTATTGCACTAAGATCGGTATTTGTGGATGCCACAGCTTGTCAACATTGACGTAATCAAGTTCACGTGACGTCATAAAACGCGCGTGCTCCGAAGTTTTCATGGTATGGTAAGCCAGTTTGGCCATCTTCGTTTTTACAGAAAATCCCGATATTGAAACGTTTTTCTACTAATAACGGCCCGTGCGATTTTTTGCGATTTTTGGTTATATGTATATTATGGCATATTCTTTCGCACAGTATCGAAAGAAATTCTTTTGCAACGAGTTCTACCTCAAATCTTACACTGACTAGACTAAACAGCGACGTTGCCGGTCAATAGCGTGACGGTATTGACAACGACGATGAACGTCATGTAATCTAATGACGTCAAACAAACTTTAACGAATCAACAACGTCGTGCGACGTCACGTGGGGCTAATGTAATGTACTGGGATATGAACGCAATACGTTGAATGGGCGTTTCAATTATGAATTCAAGGACAGTGTAAATATTACTAAATAACAAACATATGTAATATGGCAAGCTTTAAATAATTCAAAATGGCCGCCTTATAAGCACGTGTTTAGTTAGTGTTACTGCATGTTCAAATGACTCAAAACATTAGTTTGATGTTGTGTAATTAATTTAATTTAAATAAAATTAACCATCATCGATTGGTAAAGACATGTTTATAATACTGCCGGATAACATGTGTATTTTGTTCATAATATAAGGATGTTTTTATTCTAATATACGAGTATACTATCGTACACTTAACCCTTTGAACCCGAAAGCCCTAGCGGTTTATGCAAACAGTGCAGATCCAGATGAGCCGGCTCATAACGAGCCGTCTCATCAGGATCTGCACTTTTTGCAAGTAATTTTCATATTTCTTAGAACAAAAACACCCCCTTTTCATCAATGGACGAATCCGAAAATCATTGTGTGACCATTGGATTGGTCAGAAGATCAGCATATCACAGTCCATTCCACAGTTCCCCACAGGGAACGTAGAATTATTTTTTATATTAATTCGTTCCCACGAAATAACAATTCGCTCCCTCAATTTAACAATTCGTTCCCACGAATTAACAATTCGTTCCCACGAATTAACAATTTGTTCCCTCAATTTAACAATTCTCGTTCCCACGAATTAACAATTCGCTAACTCAATGTTTAACAATTCGTTCCCACGAAATAACAATTCGCTCCCTCATTTAACAATTCGTTCCCACGAATGAACAATTCGTTCCCACGAACTAACAATTTGTTCCCTCAATTTAACCATTCTCGTTCCCACGAATTAACAATTCGTTAACTCAACGTTCCCACGAATTAATAATTCGTTCACTCAATTTAACAATTCGTTCCCCCGAAATAACAATTCATTCCCGTGGTTCGTTCCCACGGGAACGAATTGTTATATCGTGGGAACGAATTGTAAATTCGAGGGAACGAATTGTTAAATTGAGGGAACGAATTGTCATTTCGTGGGAACGAATTGTAAATTCGAGGGAACGAATTGTTATATCGTGTGAACGAATTGTTAATTCGCGCGCTTTTCCACTACAACTTCGTCCAGTATTCCCGCGACTTTTCCAAGTTTATACCCCGATAAATTCCACAAAAAGGCCATTCATTCCTACAATATATGTATTCATATGGTCACAAAACACATAAGTGTCATTTCCTCAGTCACAGTCACAGGTATGCTTCAATGAGAATGATCTTCTGTGTGTGTGTATATATATATATATATATATATATATATATATATATATATATATATATATATATATATATATATATACTACTACTACAGTAACCTTGTGCGACCATATGACTACATATATGATATGTTGTTTGGAAATAGTTCAGTGTATACATGTACATTTGCCTTTCGTTGTAGTGGAAAAGCGCGCGAGTTGCTCGTTTTGGGGAAATGCGGGATGTGAAGTGCAGTGTTACACCCTGAACAGACAAGGTGGATGGTGCGACCATCATAACGTGTACATTCTCGGTTAAAGGTACATGCCCACTCAGTAGGCACAAACTGTTCTTTATATCAGATACATCATCTGCTACATTTTCTGGCAAAATAAACATTCAATCACCATTACCCCACGTATTGATTGGCATTATTATACATCTTATATCAGACGTAACTTTCCACACTGATATCAGGGGCGATAACCGTGTTTCCTTAAAATGTTAACGGACATTACTATTTATTCTCTGTATTTATGTTTTGACGTGCGATGGTCATACTTTATAATCTGTCCAAAATATAATTTGTTCATGTGACACATTTAATTACTATAAATAATTAAAAAATATCATGCCTCATTTGCATATGAAAATAGCCTGATACCATCGCGAGTCACTATCAGTAAAATAAATATTACTATATGTTTATATGTTTATATCGGTATAGTGGGCACTCGTAATTTAGAACTGGTGTAATAGTGACACAATTATACACTTGTTTAATTCCTAAAAAGAACAGTGTGTGCCTACAGCCGCCACATTTCACCAAACTTGATACGTGTAAGTTATTGTTTGCATATTTTTGTTACGGAATTAAATGCGAGGGAGAGGTAGCGACCGCAGCATTTAGTTCCTGAAAAAAATCCAATATTTGACCTATAACATAATATAACATGCATATAGTTCAGCCAAGTGTACAATGCAATGTCCCATCCGAGTATTGATTTTCCATTTCACTGTCTAACAGGTAGTCTGGTAATACATATACAGTGTAACCTCTCTACAACAGCCACCCATGGGAAGACGCAAAACTGGCTGTTGTAGAGAGGTGGCTGTTGTATGGAGGTTAATGTTGTTTATTTATTTTCTTCGATAATTCTCATCAAAAACATGCTTTGGCAACATTTTAGAATCATTTCCAGTGGAAATTATTATAAAATGCTGTCGAAACATGTGTTTATTGAGAAAGAAGGCAAAGCAACAGCACACGGCAATTTTCGTGCTCAGCAGTATAATGGTTAGATACAGAGGAAATCATCCATTTGGGATATAAAATAGCGGCTGTTACAGAGAGGGTGTTATTGTAGAGAGGTGGCCGTTCGGGGAGGTCCGACTGTATACAACTTATTGGTGTTAAACCGTGTACTATGTGAAATAAGTGGAGCGCAATACTGGCCAGCGAATGGCTTAGAAAGTAGGGTGTATTATAAATTATTATATGAGGACTATATTGTTTATATACGTTTGCAGGCGGCCTTCTATGACATGGTGGCCAGCCAGACCGCGGGGGTAGTGCGGGTGGTGCTGGGGTTTGTGTACCCTCAGCCGGGGTGTGGGGAGGAGGGTACCCGCCCGCCCCTCCTCTACCAGGTCCACTACACTCGTACATACATCGGACGCCTGTGTGTTTGTTTGTTTGTTTGTTTGTTGGGGTTTAACGGCCTATCAACAGCTAAGGTCATTAAGGCCGGGTCAATGGGTTTAGTACTAAATCCCATATATTACCTGTACAAGTACATGTTCAAGTACATGTATAAATGGGGGGGGGGGATCCCAAAATCAGAACTGAATATTTACAATAACAAAACTATATAGTCAGCCCTGAAATCAGAATAATCCTGATCTGATGCCAGGTCCTCGCCACACCAGAATCACTTGGCCCCTCCCAAAAGCAGTAGGATCAGTAATAAGCTTACTACTTTTATAATGGGCAATAACCCAATTCAACTCCCAGGTAACAAAAGAGCCAAAGATAAAAACGTACCCGAGGGCCAAACCAGGCAAATCGTGATTCCTATAAGGAGGAACCCTTCCGTTAATTTACGCCGTCTTATTCGCCCGACCACCACCCACGGTAGACACGGAAATCGATTCTTCGCAAAAAAGACAGAAGTTTGTGACAAAGTACAGAGACCACCAAATGCAGCTTCACAAGACGCGTTTGACGCTCCAGATTTCATCAAAATCCGTTACATAATAAGGAAAAAATAAAACAAGAGGGCCATGATGGCCCTAATTCGCTCACCTGACTCCATGAACACCAGAGGAGAATGTGACATTGAGTTCATATGTGTCTTAAAAAAATTGTGCTATTTTTAGATGGCGGTCATCTTGGATTAAGCGATGACTCTCATCTTACCAAATCTGAAAATGCTTCACCCAAGGATCTTAACTTACTATGAAGTTTGGCTAGTATCGGCCATGTGGTTCCTGAGAAAAAGACGTTCAAAATCTTGAATAAATGGACCTTTGGTGGCCATCATGGATGACATAATCATCCGATTCCGACCAATATTGCATCAGAGCAATCGCCTCATCGATACCTTCAATTTGATATATGACATGAGCATATTCGGTCAAAAATAAAATTTGACCCAATTTGACCCCACGGGCCACGCCAATTTTTGACCCCGGGGTCACCATTTTAACAAATTTGAAAGAGCATTATACATCGATCATTCCTACCAAGTTTCGTCGAAATCCGGCCAGTGGTTCATGAGAAGAAGATTTTTTAAGAATTTGTCCTAATTTTAGACGGCGGCCATCTTGGATTAGCGATGACCTCCATCCTCCATCCTCCATTTTAACAAATCTGAAAAGGCTTCACCCATGGACCATAACTGTGAAGTTTGGCTACCATGGGCCAAGCGGTTCATGTGAAGAAGAATTTTGAAATCTCTAATAAAAGAACGACCTTTTGACCTTTCGGCGGCCATCTTGGATGACATAACCATCCGATTTCGACAAAGAATTCACCGGAGTGATCGCCTCATTGATACCTTCGATTTGATATATAACATGACTATATTCGGTCAACAATAAAATTTGACCCTAATTTAACCACACGGGCCACGCCAATTTTTGACCCCGGGGTCACCATTTTAACAACTTTGAAAGAGCATTGTACATTGATCATTCCTAATAAGTTTCGTCGAAATCCGGCTAGCGGTTCATGAGAAGATATTTTAAGAATTTATGCTATTTTTAGACGGCGGCCATATTGGATTAGCGATGACCTCCATTTTAACAAATCTGAAAATGCTTCACCCATGGACCATAACTTTTAAGTTTGGCTACCATGAGCCAAGCGGTTCATGTGAAGAAGAATTTTGAAATCTCTAATAAAAGAACGACCTTTTGACCTTTCGGCGGCCATCTTGGATGACATAACCCTCCGATTTCGACAAAAAAATGCATCGGAGTGATCGCCTCTTTGATACCTACAATTTGATATATGACTTGACCATATTTGGTCAAAAATAAAATTTGACCCCAATTTGACCCCACGGGCCACGCCCAGTTTTGATCCCGGGGTCACCATTTTAACAACTTCGAAAGAGCATTGTACATCGATCATTCCTACCTAGTTTTGTCGAAATCCGGTTGGCGGTTCTTGAGAAGATTTTTGAAAAATTTGTGCTATTTTTAGACGGCGGCCATCTTGGATTACGTAATGACGTCATTTTATCAATAAAATGTAATCCCCCTACCTAAGGACCATGATCATGAAGTTTGGTGACTATAGGCCCAATGGTTACCGAGGAGAGAAGACGTTTGAAAATGTTCACGGACGACGGACGACGACGGACGACGGACACATTGCGGTAACAATAGCTCACATGAGCTTCGCTCAGGTGAGCTAAAAATATGTTCTTTGAATCGGAGGGCTTCTGGAAGTTTCAGTACTTGTTGTTGTTGTGATCATACACCATGACATGGGTAGATATAAAAGACAATAAAACGAGAAATTCTTGTGATACATTACTGCTTTATGTTTATTTAAAAGACATATATACAGAATTAGTGAAAATAACAAAGAACATTAGGCACGTCATAGCAAACAAGCATATTACCGGAAACAAGTTTTGTTTCTTTGTGTATTGGTGTTAACGGCCTATCAACAGCTAAGGTCATGTAAGGCCGGGCAAACGGGTTCGATCCCGTTTCAACCTGCTGCATTGGGGTGAAAATCTCAAAATCAGAACGAAATATTTACATCGAAAAAAAAATATATTCAGCCCTGAAATTAGAATAATCTGACCTGGTGCCAGGTCCATACCACATCAAAGTCACTTGGCCCGTTCTCCTAAAATAGGATTACGAATAATCGTAATACTCACATAAGGGGTACAACCAGATTCAACTGTCACATACAAAATGCCAAAGACATATGTGAGGGCCAAACCAGGGGGCCGTTTCACTAAACGCAAATTTAGAATCGCCTGCAAATTTAAATTGATGGATTTACATGCATTGAGCATAGGCTGCATGCATATGCAGCCTATGCTCAATAAATGTAAATCCAACAATTATTTACAGAAAACATTGTTAATGTGAAATTTACAGACTATCATAATTTTACAATTACGAACATTTTAGTCGTAGGAAGTTTAGTGAAACGGGCCCCAGGTCTCCAGTCGGGATTCCGGTAATGATGAAGTAGTATAGAGGGATTCAAAATGATACCACCTAACGAGGGTATCATTTCTCCACCCTATATACTACTCCACCACCCCCCCGAAAAATCAAAAATTGGTTAACGAGGAAATTGTCTCCCACTAAAAATTGGACGTGAAAAAAAAAAAACATAATGTTTTTCAGACAGTAAATTTAAGTATAGAGGGATTCAAAATGATACCACCTAACGATGGTATCATTTATAACCCTCTATACTATTCCCACCACCCCCAAAAAATCAAAAAAATTAGTTAACGAGGAAATTGTCCCACCAACCACGAAATATTCAAAATTGGTGTCATAAATACATCATGTTTTTTTCACGTCCAATTGACCAGATAAAACAATAGTCTTAAAAACTTAAAAAGGATTTATTTTTGACACCAATTTATGAATTTATTCTAATAAGTTTCTGATTTAAATGTGCCCACAAGTGATAGTTTATTTATTCCAACACACCCCATTTTTCTCCTCCAATATAGATAATTTATTTCGCAGATCAGCAATTAATTCTACCAGCTCTAGTCTACCACGTTCACCTGTAGCCACCTGACAGTGTAGTTGCTTATGTCTACAAAGAGTTTGGGCACTAATGAATTTACAAGGGCATCTGGGGCATTGAAATTGCGGGGGGACACAAGGAATTTTTCTACGTCTCGCTAGATGCCTTCGTAGATATTCTTTACGCGTAAACGTCTTACAACAAGTCTCACACTCCATTATATATGTATATGTTTATGTTTATATTCAATTAGAAGTGAAAAAAAACATAATGTTTTGTTTTCAAGACCAATTGAACATATAAATTTTATAGGTTATACAAAAGTATTACAGAAAATATGATAACGTCAGAAAACTAGAGCAGAAATAGAAAGTTTGAGAAGAAAAGCCGAATCTCTAGGGATTACTTATAGTAAACGGTTGAGAGTTAGGGGTTGACAAAGTTGATAAATGCACAAAGAATGAGGCGTTTACAGAAAATATGATAACGTCAGAAACTAGAGCAGAAATAGAAAGTTTGAGAAGAGAAGCCGAATCTCTAGGGATTACTTATAGTACACGGTTGAGAGTTAGGGGGTTGACAAAGCTGATAAATGCCACAAAGAATGAGGCGTTTATGAAGCGGTTTACCCGCGCCTATAAAAGAGGGGCATTTAATGACATATCCAAAGCGGAGGAAGTTGGTAACAGAATTCAAAAAGAAAGTATTGCGGGGTTAAGGGCTAGTGTAATCAAACCTTCAAGCACAAATAATTTGTCCCAAATTAGACGCCAAAATAATAATAAGAAAAAATCTATCGTTAGCGCGATAGTGGAAAAAAGGTGAAGAAATATTGGGGGCTCACGATGAAACATTGGAAAAGGTAGAAAATGGAAGACGGGTAGTTACATTATCCTTTCGTAAAAAACATTAACATTAACGAGTCTGAACGCATGTCCGATAAACTCGCTCCGTATCTAACAACCAATTTTTATTTGAGATATTCATATTCTTACAAGCTAGAACATATGGAGGAAATTAAAAAATGGAAAACCTAAAACTATAATATTTCACAAAAATCTCGGTGGTAGCGAACCACTATCATCAATGAAAACCGTTAAAAATGGCTGTCAGATAAGGAGCAAACACGAATAATGTCCGATATAGACAGACCGAATACAAAGTGGAAGTTTGTAAGATGGGTAGAGGTTTTCGTAAAGCTAATACAGGGTAGTAGGGGAATAGATTTGGGACTACAATCCAAAGAAGCGGCAGGAGGAGAACTTCCAGAATGGCTGAAGAATAAAAAAGGTATGTATTCTTTAGATAAGTATAATGACGACCTTTGTCTGTTCAGGTGTCTAGCTATGCATATGACAGATAAAAGACCCGACAGATGTACAGAAAAGGCGAAAGAACTTAGTAAGCAATATTTTGGTAGTAATGTGGTTTCACCAATTCCTTTTTCAGATCTGAAAAAGGTTGAAGAGTTTTTTTTTTTTAAAATCGGTATAGAAGTATATCAACCCACCGAATGTAATGTATGGTGGTTGAAAAAGGTACCAGCGCACTATAATGAAATAGGTAATAAACCAATGACAATAGGACTGTTTAATAATCACGCATTTCTGATAAAAAACCTTAAAAACCTATCTAAAATTTACGCCTGCGATAATTGCAAACAGAAATTCACGACAGCGAGTAATATGAAGAGACACGGACCAACATGTATGAGAGGTGAGACAAAAGTAATATGTGATGGTAATTATTTAGAGCGCCCGCGTTCGTCGTTCGAGAAAGCGTTTTACCCAAAAGGTTCTAACAGTTATGGGGCGATCGATTGGATGTATTCTGTGGAAAAGCGGGAGGGAATTCACATTCACCACGAACAGTGCGGACACGGAGGTGAAAGATGGATTTTAGGAGCTCCGGTAGATGGATACTGTCCAGAAAAACCAATACCGTATATCAATATCACGGCTGTTACTGGCACGGGTGTGAGATTCATGCAAAGCATAGAAAAGAAGAACGCGCATCCACTATGAGAAGAGATACATTTATTAGAAAAAGCAAAGAATTCAACCTAGTAGTTATGTGGGAATGTGAATTCCAAAGAACGGGTAAAGATATAAAGATCGGTTGCGACACTACTCTTTATCCATATCAGATAGTATACGATTTTGAGGCATATCTCCAGTCAGAAGTTGAAACTACCGGTAATAGTTTAGAGTACGAAGCTGAGCACGTTCCGGTAAGTGTTAGTATAGGAGATAATTTCTCAGGAACAGTAACTCATATTTGTGATAAAGATCCTGCAAAACTTATAGAAAAATTTGTAGAGATTTGAAAGTCAGGGGAAAAGCTATAAGAGAAGAAGTGTGGTCAAGATATGGGTTTAATACAGAACATTTAAGTAAAAACCAAATCGCTAAGATCGAACAGTGGATAGAGCAAGTACCGGTTATGGGTTTTAACAGCAGTAAGTACGATATAAACCTAATAAAGAAATATTAGTAGGTGAACTATCTGCAACAACAAAGAAAGTAATGGTCGGAAAACGTGCAAACGCAACAATATTTCTATTTACTCCAGAATTTAGATTTCTTGATGTAATACTTTATCTAGGACCTGGTGTAAGTTACGATAGTTGGATAAAAGCCTACGACTGCAAAGGACAGAAATCTTTCTTTCCTTATGAGTGGTTCGATTCTCCAGACAAACTGGATTACCCAGGACTACCCGATATAGAGAATTGGTATTCCAAACTATCTGGGAAAATGTTAATAGATGAAACAGAATTAAGTAAATGTCGTAGAATTTTCGAAGAAAATAATATGAAAACTTTCAGAGATTGGTTGAAATATTATAACGATTTAGATGTAGCACCGTTCCTAGAAGCGGTGGAAAAAATGTGTGAATTTTATAAACACAGAGGTGTGGATATTTTCAAAGATGCGGTAACACTACCTGGAGTAGCTATACAATATTTATTGAGAGGAACCATTAAAGAACAAAAATCTTCAAAGACGATTATACCGGAGGATGCTCTATATGCACCAAAAGAAGAAACATACGAAATGATGAAGGACGCTCTAGTTGGTGGTCCATCAATAGTATTTACACGCTATGCAGAAGTCGGTGTTTCCAATATTAGATCAAATGAAAGTAACAAACCTTGCAAGGCTGTTTTGGGGTACGATGCAAACGCGTTATATTTATCTACGTTAAATAAAGAGATGCCGTGTGGGAGAGAAACTATACACCATATAGATACCCCACATAACCCTAAATTTATTAAAAAGTTTTGTAAAAGAGTTTTATCTGGAGAACTGGTTTGGGTTTGCGGAGGTGGATATAGAAGTTCACACAACTTAAACTTATAAGTTTTCTGAAATGTCCCCAATATTTATAAACAGAGAAGTAGAGGTTGATGAAGTTCCACACACATGTTAAAATATTTGGAAGATACTGGAAGAACTAGAGGAAATGGAAGAAAATTGGTGGGATCTATGACCGCCACTAAAGTATTGCTGTACGCGCCACTGTTGAAATGGTATTTAAAACACGGCCTAGAAATAACGGGAGTTCATCGTGTTATAGATTATATTAGTGGTAAACCCTTCGAATGGTTCGCAAAAGAAGTTACAGCCGCAAGACGAACAGGCGATGTAGAACCAAATAAGAAACCAGTAGCCGACATAATGAAATTATTAGGAAACTCGTGTTGTGGAAAAATGATAGAGGCAACGGAGAGACATTTAAATACGACATATACGCGAGACGAAACCTGTGTTGACAAAGCATTAAGATCCGCGTATTTTGATGATTTGGAAGAGATAGGATATGCGTACGAAATATCTTCAAGAAAACCCAGGTGTGCGCTAAAGAGACCATTCCATTGTGGAATAGCGGTTTATCAACTAGCTAAATTGAGAATGTTGGAATTTTACTACGAATTTCTAGATAAATACATAAAAAGAGAAGACTTTGAATTAATACAGATGGATACAGATAGTATGTATATAGGAGTTAGTGGAAAAACGATAGAGGAATTGATTAGACCTAACTTCTTACTAGACGAGTTTGAAAAAGAAAAAAATAAATGGTTGGCTTGGGATAAATGGAGCGAAAGAGAGCCCGGACTTTTCAAAATGGAATTTAGCGGGGATAGGGCGATAGCGTTATCTAGTAAGTGTTATTTTGTAGAAAAAATTAATTTCACTAAAGATAATTTGGAACAAATTAAAATTAATAAAAACTCTGCGAAAGGAATGTCCAAGAGAACTAACAATTTAAAATTGGGATAGATATAAACGAGTACTAAGTGAAACTACAGAAGATGGAAAACACATTATAGATGTAGCACAAAATAGAGGATTTAAATGAAAGAGCGGCGTTATGAAAACGTACTGTCAACAAAAATTAGGACTCTCGGCATACTACGATAAAAGACGCGTGTTACCAGACGGAATACATACAGAACCTCTATTGATTTAAGTAATCGGGGGTAGCTGGGTGTCAGAAGACACTATAAGAAGTTCTTCGCGAACAAACCCTCGAGATGGCCCATCATCCAAAATAGTAGAGCACGGGCTCATCGGGTTTGGTAATAGATCGATCTAGATGATATACATTGAGAGACCACACTGATCAGTCGCGCGGCGGCTGCCACCTTCGAGCTCTCCCGGTTGATAGAGGTACCGGACGTCAATATCTGATGGAAGCCGCTGCTCCTCTAAACCAACGGGTCGCCCGCGCGAGACGGCAGAGGGCTTGCTCGTCACCCTTTTAAACTTGATAGCATCTACAGGCTTCTTACCTATCAATCTGGTCACCTCTCCGTTCAGTGCGGAGACCACGGCGGGCAGTCTGGCCACCCACTCGGTCGACCGTGAATGGGGGTCTACAAGTTCTTTGGCGTATTGGTGTCCGAACAGTCTCTCAGCCAGGGTTCGATTGAAGCGTTCCACGATCCCCTGGTCCGGTGGATGTTGACGCGGCCGCGTCTGATAGAAACTTTATGCTTAGACAATAGATGAGAGACCGCGCCCATGAACTCGCGGCCGGGATCGACCTGGAGAAGATTCGGCCATTTGAGAGGACTCCTCTTATATATTCGGGAAAGAGCCTCGGCCACTTCCTTAGACTCTTTAGTGGCCAACGGCTCAGCCCCCCTTGTAACGACTCGCTACGTCAACGATTGTCAGTGCGTACTTGTACGTTTTGCGACCGACGCGATCGTGAGGGAGAAACAGGAGATCCGCTTGGTGAACTTGGTTCGGCACCGGAACGTCGAATTTTGGGCGCGGAATATGTGATGGCGCGGGTAAATAGATCTGCCAGATGGCCTGCTTCTTGAGCCATTCCTTGACAGCGTTTTCTGAAACCTTGGTCGCCGCCGCGAGGTTCTTGATGGCCGCGAGTCCCTTCCAGTAGCCGCGGGGGCTATAGTATGTATTCGACAGCTTGCGCGTTAGTTTGGTATCAAGTTTGCGCGTGTTCATCGTATGCGAAGTATTCTAATATATCGGACAATCTCCAACATGCCCTCTGCCAGTTCGTCCGGTAACTGCGTCGTTAATAATAAACCTTTGTTGGAAGTACAATTGCGATTGTCGCTGCAGCCCCAATCGCGTTTGGGTTGGAACAGGAGAGGGGAATCTAATTCATCCAATCTCCCAGGATTGGTGGAGGAATCTAACATCCGCTTTGCGAAAAGGGTGGCCGCTTTTTCGTCCTCGAGACAATCTCGGGCCAGACGAATCATACTCTTTGCACCAGGTAAACGATGTTTTTGGGCAGTGTAGCCTACATCAATCATAGCGTTATAAAGTTCGTCAACTAACATCGTTCTATATATATATATTTATAAAAAAAAAAATGTTTTAATTAATTAATTTAAAATCTCGATTGAATATAATAGCCGGCGAGACCCACCACACATTCCCACGATGATGAACGCGATCTCGCGGTCCTTTTGGGGCTCTGACGGTACATAGAAATCTGAAAGTTGGGGCTCGGGATCCATTGGATCGAGACTTTTGTGCGGATATGCCAGCGCTACTCGCGGTTGGCTTCTTCAACGTTCTGAAAAGTTTGCGCGGCGTGATTTTCGCGGCGAAGCTCTTCATTGACCCAGTCCAGATGGGCGGTTCGTTTTTTCGACCATGCTTCCTTTGCGCTATTGAGTTGTTCTACAGCTAAATCATGACGCTTACGCTCCTCATCCACGTTCGAGCTTTTCATTTTAGAGAATATAAAGTTGCTACCGCTGAACGCCAATGCGTTTACAAGCGCACCACCTACTATTACTGCGATTGAAGCCATTTATTTCCATATATTAACTGGTAGAATTCCAGCTTTAACTAGATAATCTCGGGTCCAAACTGCGGCCGCTACATCTAAGGTCGCGAGCCTACGTCTCTCACAGTAAAGTCCAATTTGGGAGCGGTTCCTCCTAGGGCCATCTTTGATAGTCGAGCATACCCGATACTGAAACCGATATCACCACGGCGTGATAAAGCGCATTCACTAACATTTTACCATCTTGTTCAGCCATTGTTATAATTATTGCATATAAAATGGGTCGCGATCAATGTTTAAATGGGGCGCATCCAAATTCAACATTGTTGATGATTGGTGTTTAGTAACTTTCTTCTGAACACTGGCTGGTTGTTTTTTCTGGTATTTCCACACGCACAGGGCACCAACAACTGCCAGACCACCACCAACAACCCAACTCCAATTCACGAATTTGGGTTCAGCCCAACTCCAACGGTAGTTGGTATTGGGTGACAAATTCTTTGAATTTGAGTGTGCTTCCAATTCGTGAATTGGGGGTGTTGTTGTACTCAACTCTGTATTCAGATGTTTTGCTGTCTCCGTCCCCAATCTCGATTGGAGTTTAGCCTCTCGAAGCTCGGCGAGTATTTTATCTTGTTTAACTTTTCGGGTGGCAGCCGCCGCCCGCCCAGCTGCCTGTCTTTTGGGATTTTTTATATGCGGTATGTCATCCAGTGGCGGAGTAACACTCTGGTTCGATTGTGTTGGAGCAATCTGGTTCAACTCCGTCACTCTCGTGGGTGTGTCTTGTGTCATCATTTATAATATTAATATTAGAGCTTATAGTTCGTGGGCATATATGTCCAAATTGACAGTGTTTACCCGTGGTCAACGCGGTTGTTAGTGGAGCTAAGTACATTCCAAACTTGTGATAAATTGAGCAGCATGCCGTTCTAGAGTGTGTCCTATAAAAGGGTCAGTCTCTAGATCGTGAATCAACCCTTCGGTGTTTGGTATAGGGAGAAGTCTACTAACGGCGGTAGCGTACAAATGAATAGCCGCCGATCCAAGAGTTTTTGTCATCTCTGCTCCCAATTTGGATTCGTATCGCGCATACATTTTATCGATCTCCGCATCTGACATCTTATCCACCTGAAAAACTGAGAGACGCCTACCGAGATAATGCTCCGATTGTCCCCCAGCAACCAGCGCAGCTAGCCGCTCTCGTCGCGCCGCATTTTCATTTTCATTCGGAGTCGTTGCACTCAACCCAGATCCCGATTGCTCTGTCGGATCATTATTGTTGGCAGTCGGAGTTGAGGTTTCTTCTATTAGCTGATCGAGAAGTTCGTCGCAGTTCATTTTTTTCAAAATTAGTAATTTAACTATTCTAACAAGTCTCATCACTTTAACATATTTATTTAATTTTTTCAAAATTATTAAAATAATAAATGCGCACCACCCGATACTTATGATCACCATTATGCTCGCAACAAAGCTCGCAGCGGAGCACCAAATTGTTAACATTGTTAACCATTGTTCAGTATTTGTTCAGCATTATTCAGCATTTGTTCAGCATTTGCTAAGCATTGTTCAGCAATTGCTAAGCATTGTTCAGTATTTGTTCAGCATTGTTCAGCAATTGCTAAGCATTGTTCAGCAATTGCTAAGCATTGCAATAGCTTATTACTTTGCAATTTTCCTAATTTTTTCAAAATCGTTAGATTTAATTGATAACTTTATAAGCATGTTGGTTGATCAGTCTTTAGCAGAAGCTTGGCGTGCTTAGTTTTCGAAAGTATCTGTCGAACCTCCAGGCGCTCCTCGCGCGTTGGGATAACGTCATTCTCTCGAAGACAGTCATCGAATGAGTCTCGGTCCTTGCAGTGAAAGAGGGCGACCCATTTCGTTTGCTCGCGCAGATCCTTGAGGACGGCGTTGTATTTTTGAGTGGATATCCATACGCTTTGCCTCGCATGGCGGCCAGAAAATGCGAGCTCGGAGAGCATGTCCTTCTTTTTGGTCATCGCCGCCTTGGCTGAGCAATCGTCAATCACGTATAGGGTGGGCTCGCCCTGAAATATTTGGTATAAACCACGCAACCAATCGTGAAGCCTATCACCGGGGTCAATAACGTATACCTCAGGGTCGGTCCATATCCACGGGCACCGCTGATAAGTATCGTTGTGTCGCACAGTGGGACATAGGATCACAATGTGACGAAAGGCATCGCGGTAGGATCCCTCGAGTAAGTTGAGGATGAAAACCGTTTTTCCACATCCTGTCTGCCCACATATTATGGCGGAGTGAGCATCTCCAATCGTGAATTGGTATTGATTGCTAGATTTCTTAATTTTTTCAAAATTATGTATTAATAAATCGTTAGATGATTTCTTAATTTTTTCAAAATTATGTATTAATAAATCGTTAGATGATTTTTTTATTAAATCAGTAGATCGCTGATACGTATCGACCATCTTCGATGTTGAGTTGTGCGTCTGTAATTATATATAAGTACACGTTCAATGGCCCGGCTCCGTCCGCCTCTTTGGTTATCTGGATCGTCACACCCTCACTAGCGTTCTCAACTTGGCGTCCGCTACCGTGTATTTGGTCATCGTCGCTGGCTCGCATGTCTAGCCATAGCGCGTATTTGGTATTCAGGAACTCCGCGAGGGAGACGGCCGAGAGATGCAGGTCTTTAGCAACTGCTGCAACCTCCGGAGAGCGCTTAGATCCGGCAGCAAACTGCTTTCTTACTTCATCCCACTGCTGGTGCGCGCGAAGACGCGCGCTGTAGAGTTGATTGGGGACTCCCTCGATCGTCACCTCTACCTTCGTGATTTTGGGGTTATAGAATCTGTCGGTTTTTCTAGCACCGAACGCGAACCGAGCATCCTCGAACACATCAGTATACCTTTCATCGAGCGGGCGGGTACGTTGACGTTAATATTCCACAATGTGTCGCTTTTGTTTTTCGGCATCTTGCGATGGCGAAGAACTCGGTCGTAAAGTATGGCAACGCGCCCGGCGTACTGGGTTCTGATCAATCGCGCTAGTTCGGGCATCGTGACCATGTCGTACTCCAGCGAAACATTATCGATCGTATACGTCGATAACTGGTCGGTGGTTATGATAACTCGGCCGTAGTCGTTGAACGTTAGTTCGTATTCGAGGCGGTCAGCCAAAGCGCTCTGATAGTAGGGCATGTGACTCTCCAGCAACTCAAAGTCGAGCGGGATGTAGAAGCGGTTGCCGTAAGCGCCCGCGACCGCGTTGTCACTCGCGTTGTTATCTGCCTTGTTAGCAGCCCCGATTCTAAGTTTGGTTACGTTCTTATTTTTGCTGGTGTCAATACCTTGATAGACAGCGTTTTCAAGCTCGTGTGACGTCTTCCACAGGTCCTGATAGCAATGGTAGACGTCGCTGTCATCGATCGACATCACCTCATTACCAGAAATCTTTATCATAGTCTTCTTGACTATGGCGCGACCCAAGTTCTGAACGACGGTTCGGTCCGCGTCCGTCGACGTTAGCGAAATAGTGAAAGCGAGGCGAACAGTACCCGGAACAATGACGTCGTTAGCTCCGAGGTTGGGGAAGCGGACTAAGAGCTGCTGGTTCTGGTCGATCGTCGATGGGTTGTTCGTAATAACGACACTCTGTCTCACGCCTTTTGCCCCGAGGGGCTCACGCAGTCTGCGGTATGGATTGAGTTTGCGACCGTATTGACTCGAAGACATAATTAATTTTTTCAAAATTATTGAAACTATTAAACCTGTATGGTTTTGTCTTTAATAGATAATTAATTTTAAGAAAATTATATAGATGGCTGATTACGATATTAACATGGATAAAATAGGCAGAGACGATTTCGTCGATGATTATGATGATGATAACGAAACGCCCTTCATAGAGACTCCAGTTCCAATCCAATCGCAATTGGGGGAAATAGGTGGCGCTACCAGCAGCGTTGGTCAAAGTCAGGAATTACTTGAGGGAGCTGTAAACGACTACTACAACAATTTGTCAGAAATCGGTCTGGTCCCGTCTGTCGGTCGCGACTACTCCAAGTTCGAATTGGATATGCATGGTAGGTTGCGACTAAAATCATCAAATCTCCCAATAATCAACACGAATACGGTAAACCCCTATCGCTAAACACCATTGCCGGAAACCGGGGCGGTGGCGAAATCATAAAGAACGAACTAGGATTTCCAGATTGGACGCGTGGTAAAACAATTGTGCCGGCCCGCGCTGTAGAGGCCCTACAGTCTACCGACGAAACTATAGCGAAGACGGCCACCGCGATAGAAACGGTTGATCTCAGCGAGGTCCCTAAAATAGCCACCGACGTTATTAACACGATGGAGACCACGTTCAGCGTCCAATCACAATTGGGGGAAATACTCAACGATGACCCACCGTTACCTCTTCGCGAACTCCGGGGCCTCGATAAGGCTCTACAAACGGTCCGGGGCGAACTGGTCCTTAACCTCTCCAAACTCACGGCGCTGGATGAACATATCGCGCTAGAAGAAAGAAAACTGGAGGAAGCTGGTGGTGATAGAGAATCTACCGAGCGAATCAACAAACGCTTGCGGTCGTTGCGGGATGAAAGAGAAGCTCGCTTGGAGGCCGCCTCGGCTAACCGTGAGGCTCTCCGCACACAAATAAGTCGGATCCGCGAATCAATCTCGAGGGTCCTGCACGAGGAGACGACACTCGGTGAGCGTCTTCGCACTCTGTTCAGAGAGCAGGGCGTCACGATAGCAAGCATCCTCGTTGCTATCGGCATGACTATATCGACCATAGTTCTAACTTTCACTGGTGGTGGTGCGGCGCCACCACCCGCTCCAGCACCAGCACCAGCACCAGCACCCTCTCCATCCGGTGGAGCCAAGGAGTGGATAAAAAAACAACTAAAAGCCCTCGCCAGTCTTCTAGCTAAATTAGCTGGAAAGGCCCGGCTGCCGCACTACCTGGACTGATCGGAAGTATCGTTTCTTACTTGCTATCTATATTATCAAAAACGGCCGGATGGCTAGCCAAAAATACCTGGGCTTTAATCGTGGCAATCGCTGGTCTCCTATTATTCTCTGTCAGAGAGTTCCTACAACCAAAGCGTAAATAATCCGATCGCCACGAGGGCGATGACGAGACCCAATTTCTCCTCCTCGTGTGTTGTGCTTCCAATTTCATCCAATCTACGATTGATTGGTGTTTCTCCAATCGCGATTGGTCTGTTGATGGATTTCGATGGTTCATCCAATTTTACGAATTGGGGGTACTGGGTTCGATTTACGAATTGGGGGAGGTGTATCCATTTTGTGTTTTATGAAATCGGTTCCACTGTTGGGGGTGCGCTTGATGATATCCGTATTCACGTTCCCGTTGCGGCCAATTTTTTGATTGACGGTGGCGATTACGATCTGATTATTGTAACCGTCAACGGGATCGTCTCGTAGTATCATATTGCTCGGCGCCATATAAAGACCTATTCCAAATACATAGTCTACTGGGGTGCTGGCAGTCTGCAAAACGTCTTGATAATTCTGGATTGCCTTCTCCAGGTCCACCCTAGCTGAGATGGCGTCCTCTACAAGTGCCAAAAATTGTTTTTGTGCATCAAACGCTGTTCCCATGCCCAGTATAGAACTGCGAGTTTGCTTCTGTGCGCCGAGAATGGCCCAGACGTACGTGCGAATGGAGTCGTTGACGCGAGTAACCCCGGCCTGCGTGAACCCTAGACCCGTATCTAACATAAATGTACCCCACACGCGTTCTGAACCTCAGCAGCCCTGCTGTATGTAATCGACGTGAGCCAGTTTCGGAGGTAACATTTTACAAGAAAAACACGCCACAGTGTCGACCTCCAGACACTTCCGTCCCGAAAGTCATAGTCGCGGGGTCAAAATTCCCGGCGTTCCGACTGACGATGTGGTCACCGGAGTGAATCGTGTCTAAAATCAGTCTGTGTCCAATTCCCGGACTGGCCGAGAATGAGAAACGTCCCGAGGCCGGTGCTGGTAGGAAATGCTTTCTGTCTCCAGTCCGCGTCTTTTGAAACGTAAAATTCGTTACACAGTCTTTCAAAGGCCATACGGTTATATGTGTTGGAAATGGGATCCCAGGCGTCGTCTTGAGGTAGTGAAATACCTAGTTCTTTGAGAATCCTCCTAATAGTATAATACACGTGAAAGTTGTAGACACTTCGGAGCATGACATTCTTGGATGTCAGATGGTCTTTATATGAAAACTCCACACCCGGCTGTTGCCGCACCATACAGCGAAATTTATTTGGTTCATGCCAAAACTGCAATCGGTGTTGCTTTCCAGCCGTTTACCACCTCCATCGTAGTAATCTTGGCAAACCTATATTGTTCAAAGATGAATTAGGGAAGTTGGTGGCAAAGCCACTGTCCGGTCTAACCGTTACGGTTGGGTGTACAAGGCGGTTAACAACGTCTTTTTGTGTGTATTTACCTCCTACCGCGTACTTTACATTAGAGTTAAAGCTAAATGCTTTGGTATCCATTGAAAGATATTATTATGTTTGCTACTATAACTAATGTTCAAAAAGGGAGTTGTGAACTTCAAAAATTAATAGACAACTGCTGCGGAAAACGCCGTGTAGGCCTTAGATCAATCACCTTCACGGTTGGATGGAAAAACATTGAACTGTATAAGGAGATCAACCCAGTCGGGCAGGTAATAGAACGGGTAGAGGTTATCTATTCCGAAGATGGTATAGATCTAGAGACCGCTGATAGTCCTGCAGAAGTAGAGAGACGCAATTCGGGAAGCAGCTGTCGCATATTACGCTCCCGGCCTTTGGGGTGTCAGAGAATTGTCCAAGCTTTAATCGCAAGGAATATGCCTGATAATGCACTCTCACAGTCTCAAAAGGCCACGGGGATTGCGACATTGGACGTTGATAAAAAAATAAAGATCACTCCGGGGTTGGCCTCAATGTTAGGATTTAAATTTGCACCCCCTTACAACGAGGATGAAGGGCGAATGTTCCCGTTGCACTTTGTCTTCCCCGTAGGTTATTACCACGGCGATACCCCAGTAAACTTCGCCTTCACAAAAACTCTTCAGGGTGCACCTTGGATCGGGTGTAACACACCTCGTACAAAACACGATAGACGGATCCCCCAGCACATTACTGAAAACTGTGCCCGCCAGCGATTGTTTCTATGGCGAGACTGTAACCTTAGACTTCCCACACCCAGAGATGAAAGTTTTGGAATCGGGACACATCCACGAGTTGAAGATTTATATCTTGATGATAAAGGGCGAGAAGTTGAATAACGATTACCCGATTTCGGGTCGTCCTAGAAATTTCAAATTAATTAATTTTAAGAAAATTAGAATTAAACGCCATGTTCGTAATATATATTATCAACATTATGAGTATATACGGACCAGGTAGTTCTTCCGATTGGGTGACAAATTCAAATAATTTGGAACCTGCAGAAGGGGATTCATCCCGACAGAGGGCGACCTTTTTAACTAACTCACCCAAAAAACAAAGGCCTTGATTAATAGAAACTATATCGAGGGCCACGGACGAGATTCACAAGAGTCTACTATTCACAACTTAGAGAATATGCCCTGGCTGTGAATACACAAAGTCGTGAAGAAACGCATACGGAACTAAACGAACTAAGGTAAAAAAATAACCAAATTAGAAAAGAGGCCCCGGTTGGGGATTTGATAGCCCGAGAAGACCGCCAGGTTGACATTACTGGCGGTTTATGATGCGTTGCGCTTAGAAGACTCTCTCAGCAAAGAAGCTACACTTGCTGAATTAGACGGGTAAAATAATCGATTTTCGAAATGAGGCCACGTCGGGTATTGAGAAGCACGAGAAGACCACCAGGCGGACCTTATGAAGGCTTATGATGGTGTTGCGCTCAGAGGACTCTCTCATCAGAGAAGCGGCACTTACTGAACTAGATATAAAAAAATAACCAAATTTCGAAAAGAGACCCGGTCGGGTATTGATAAAGTCCGAGAAGACCACCAGTCTAACCTTGCAGAGGCCATTGCGGAGGCTTATGATGCGTTGCGCTTAGAGAACTCTCACAGTAAAGAATCGACACTTACCGTAACTAGATGAAAAAAAATAGCCGAATTTAATAAAAGAGACCAGGTCTGGGGTTGAGGGTGGGGGTCCGAGAAGACCACAAAGAGGCCATTGCGGAGGCTTATGGGGCGTTACGCTCAGAGAACTCTCTCAACAGAGAACGGCACTTACTGACCTATATGAAAAAATAACCGAATTTAAAAAAAGAGACCCGGTTTGATCTTTGATGGAGTCCGAACGGGTATTGATAAAGCCCTAGAAGACCACCATGCGGATATTAACGGAGGCTTATAGGGTGTTGCTCTTAGAGGACTCTATCAAACAGAGAAGCGACCACTTACTAAACTAGATGAAAAAATAACCGAATTAATTTCAAAAAGAGACCGGTCGGGTATTGATAAAGCCTTAGAAGACCACCAGGCAACCATTACGGAGGCTTATGATGCGTTTGCGCTCAGAGGACTCTTATCAACAGAGAAGCGACACTTACTGAACTAGATGAAAAAATAACCGATAAACTGAAACATGATCGTATAGGAGCGCGACCAAAGCTCTTAGAGGAGGCCTCTTATGAGATTCGTACTGAGGCATATAACGCAAACAATTTCGCTTGCCGGAATAGTGAAAACAATGAAAACAAAACCAAAACGTGTCATAACAGTTTGGGCTGAGAAGCGGGGGCCCATTGGTTGTGGGGGGTCACTATGAATATTCGTTCGGTGCCAAAGCGAGTAATCAAATATGGGGATACACTATGACAGCTGCAGGTGACATTATCCAAATGGCCGTCTGCTCGGTTAATGCTAATGGTAAACCTGTGGCGCGGGTCGCGATAAATATTAAAGATAGTAAGACGGGGGGTTTTTTTTTTCAGAACGGGGGGTTGGAGTCACTAAAATCTCTGGAGATAGTTCGACGGTGGTTTCGTTCTCCGGTGATGATCGAATTAGACTTTCCCAAGGTAGTGTTATTAACTTGTTACGAAAATCGGTGACTCAGAGAGTTCTTCCACTATTGTCTCATTGTTAATTGAACTTATTGTGTAAATACTAATATATTGAAATAAATTTAACTATGAACGAATCACCGCTTCCAATTGTCAATACCGATCACCAACACTGTATCCAACTCTCAATACACTCCACCAACACTGTATTCAAACTCCACCAACACTGTATTCAATTAACGAAAAAAGATTCAGATTTTAGGTTGAATAATATCGTCGCTATGCAGGATAATTTAGTTAGAGAATGTGCAAATAGAAAAAGACACTCTAATAAATATAGGCGCGCGGCAAACATAGCTGAAGCATCTAGTACGGTTCTGGCAAGTGTTTTCTGTGTTGTGTGGGGCGGGGACATGCTGCAACGCTATCTACAATTGTAATGATTCCACTTGCAGGGGTTTTGAGTGGAATACCGTTTTATCTGGAACACTTTGTATGGTAAATTAGGGCGGCGGGTGGAAAACTCGAGAAAAAAAGTAGAAAACATGATAGAAATATCCGTTCTCGCTAGGTCTAAGAAAAATAGCATCGACGTTATGGTGTCCAAAGCGTTGGCCGATAAGAAAAATATCAAATTTAGAGTTTGAATCCGTGGTGGAAGAAATGGGGAGATATGAAGAATTAAAAATAATATAAGGATCAAGGCGCGCGCCACCATGCCAAAAATTGAGTGTACTGATTGGGATAAATTTAGGGTAAAACAAAATTGGAAATAAGTCGGTAGGAAATGTTACAGCACCATTGTGATATTTTTAAAAAATAATTTTTCTAATTTCTTAATTTTCTTAAATTAATTCTTTAGAATTATCAAAATTATTAATTATTTACACTGAAAAAATTATTAAATTCAGTCGAGGATTACACTATACACACCGTCTGTGTAATTGATACACTCGCTCTGTTTACCTTGCTATTAATTTACCGCATGGTTCATAACCCGTGTAATTGAAACATTGTCGTAATTGATAATTGTACAACACTAGGTAATGTTTATCATAACAGCCTACATGGTCGTGTGGGTTAAGGAGATAATCTATAGAGACGAGGGTCGTGGGTTGTTCGCGCCGTGGTTGGAGCTAAACAATTTTTTATTTTTTATTTCTATCCCTACAAATGTGGTTTTTAAAAAATAATTAATTATTATAATTTTGATAATTCTAAAGAATTAATTAAGTTAAAATTATTAATTAATTAAAAAAAAAAAAAACAACAAAAAAAACAAATGTTTAACCGAGGCTCGAACCCCGCGCCAGCAAAACCCTTCTGGGCCCACCCCGGCTAGCCATCTTTTTTTGTTCTTTCTCTTCTCCTTTCTCTTTCTCATCTCATGGCTAGCCGGGTGTAATAGCTACCCGTACAGTACACCCCCATCTATCAGCTGATCTAGGAATCAGTGTCGAAATTCTAGGCAACCTTGGAAGTGTCTGCACGGAAGCAAGTGCCTGCACGGAAGCACTGAGCGCTCATTTTATCCAGGGGCGTCCCCCCAGACAAATTATTGTTGTTAATTTTTACAATATATTAAGCTAAAACCGTGTTGTGCAATACCAAATATTTACTCGTTTATTTTTATTTGTTTTATATATAACAAGTTCATTTTTTTTATTTAATAATATAGGTTAATCGTTTTCAAAATTATTAAAAAGTAAAATTAGAAAAATAAAAAACATTGACAACCAATAAGAATGTAAGAAATACTTCCGGAATATCGATAGCGGGTTGTGTAATACACCCACGTGTGTGTAGTATATATTACAGTAGTATAGAGGGATTCAAAATGATACCACTATTACAGTGTGTTTATGTTTCATCCTGGAAGACGTAATCGTGTAATCTCTCTATTAAAATGGACACCTAATTTACCATGTTCATAACACGTGTAATTGGAACATTGTGTCGTCTGCTTATAACATAAATTAGTTCTGTTCAATAATTTTCAATTTCTTCTAATAATTTTCCAATTTCTTCGTTAAAAGCGATATTGTAGAAACGCATATCCGTAAAACGAATCTTTGATTTTAAACTGTTTTTTATAAAATTAGTTTGATATGTTTCGGTAGTGTTTCTCCGATCCTATTTAGTCGCTTCACATTATATAAATTTGATACTTATACCGGCGACATAATTGCCGGTTTAATATTGTAAATGCAAACGTTTTTTATCGCAGCGTTAATAAATTACGTGATATTTCATGTATTCGATATCACATAGTATTGTCATTTTACCGTGTTTTAATACTGTAGAAACAACAGCGTAAAATCCTTCATCCAAATCATTATAAACGTCCAATTGCGTTGTGTATTTTATTATCCATTTTGTTATATTTTATTATAACCTATTAAATTTATATGTTCAATTGGACGTGAAAAAAAACATGATGTATTTATGACACCAATTTTTGAATATTTTCGTGGGACTAATTTCCTCGTTAACTAATTTTTTTTGATTTTTTTGGGGGGTGGTAGGGAATAGTATAGAGGGTTATAAATGATACCATCGTTAGGTGGTATCATTTTGAATCCCTCAATATACTTATTAAATTTTACTGTCTGAAAAACATTATGTTTTTTTTTTTTATTTTTTTTTTTTCACGTCCAATTTTTAGTGGGAGACAATTTCCTCGTTAACCAATTTTTGATTTTTCGGGGGGGTGGTGGAGTAGTATATAGGGTGGAGAAATGATACCCTCGTTAGGTGGTATCATTTTGAATCCCTCTATACTACTGATGAACCCAGTTAAATTACCCATCACATACTCCCACCTGCCACCCACAACTGGAAACAAGTACAGAACGGCCATGTGACTCGCCATCATAAAAGGGGGCTTATTCAGTGTGTGACCAGTATATACCCCGATCAAATGGCACACTCCTGTAGCCTGATAGTGATCTATATTGCTGGTTAGAAGCATAACATACGTTTCATTGATGGAATGATGAACAGTGCAGCTCCTGATCAGACTGTGCGGATGCACAGGCTGATCTGGATCTACACTGGTTGCATTTTTAGTCACAGTCACATATACATGACTGGATCATCTATATTTATATGTATAGTGGAAAATTGTTTGTTTGTTTGTTGGGATTTAACGGCCTATCAACAGCTAAGGTCATTTAAGGCCGGGTCAATGGGTTCAGTACTAAATCCAATATATTACCTGTACAAATGGGGGGGAGGGGGGATCCCAAAATCAGAAACGAATATTTACAATAAACGAGGATAGCCGCGGCCCGCATGTTGAGCCTGCCGAGGCATTTGATGGTCTCAGAGTGTATTTATTTGAAGTTTGATGCCCAATATGCATACAAAGTTTCAAGCAAATCTGACTTACGGTTACAGAGATAGTAGGTATGTGAAAACATTAACGCAAATTTTGACAGAAACTTTAACGCAAACTTCTAAATCATTTGACCTTGACATAGCGGCACAGTGGGACACAGAATGAATATATGGATGATGACTAATAAGTATATGAAGTTTCAAGTCAATGTGACTTAGGAGTGCAGAGATATAAGGTATTTAAAAACTTTAACGCATATTTCGGACAGACGGACAGACGGACGCACGGACACCCGGACGTCATTGTGATCACTATGTCTCGCTTTCCGCAAGCGGGCTCAACAAAAACTATATATATATTGCCCTGAAATCAGAATAATCCTGATCTGATGCCAGGTCCTCGCCACACTTGGCCCCCTCCCAAAAGCAGTAGGATCAGTAATAATCTTACTACTTATATAAATGGGCAATAACCCAATTCAACTCCCAGGTAACAAAAGAGCCAAAGATAAAAACGTACCCGAGGGCCAAACCAGGAAAATGGTGATTCCTATAAGGAGGAACCCCTGCCGTTAATTTACTAATTTTACTACATTTTTAATAATAACTCTCAAATAACAAGAAAGACAAAATGACAGCCGTTTCACTAATCTTTGTACCACTAAAATGTTCGACTAAAATGTTTGTAAGTGCAAAATTATGATAGTCTGTAAATTGCACATTAACAATGTTTTAGTATAAACAATTATTGGATTTACATTTATTGAGCATAGGCTGCATATGCAGCCTATGCTCAATACATGTAAATCCATCAATTGAAATTTACAGAATGCAGTTTAGTGAAACGGGCCCCAGGAACGTGTTTTGATGACATATACAAATATCCACCAAGGTGAGTCAAGTCAAATATGCTGAATAAATATATTTTACACAAGAAAACAGTAAAGCTCTTAAAAATTACAAAGACGCACGACAAACATCCCACATTGTAATATTATAATCTACGGAACCCCGCAGGGGACATGGATTTTTTTTATTAATTCGTTCCCACAAAATAACAATTTGTTCCCACAAATTAACAATTCGTTCCCTCAAATTAACAATTAGCTCCCACGAAATAACAATTTGTTCCCTCAAATTGACAACTCATTTGCCACGAATCATTAAATTGAGGGAGCAAAATTGTTATATCGGGAGAACGAATTGTTATATCGTGGGAACAAATTAATTAAATTAAAAAAAGAATCCATGAAACACCACTACAGAGCTCCAGATAAGCTGCGTATTTGCGTAAATACCCAATTAAAATTGCCAAAAACCCAATTGGAATCAAAAGTAGCGAGTATCAAAAAGCAATACAAATTTTTGTGGTACCTTTATCATGCTGCAGAAAACAATAAACAGACCACAAATATACATGTAGCATATTTTTCTTATTTTCCATGAAAACACGTCTTGGTATTTCATTAGAATTGTCTCCCAGGAGACAATTCTAATGAAATGCCAAGACATGTTTTCATTTCGAGGCAAACTATTAAATAATTGCTGTCTGTTGATGTGTAAACAGTAGTGTGATTTTATTTTATCCAATTAAAATTTTGAAATACCCAATTGCTTCATAAATGATGGGAGTGACAATACTCAATTACTAATTCCTTATCTGGAGCCCTGCCACTGTGAACATCCAATGGACATGAATTAGTGAATTAAGAACAATGCGAGAGAACATGCAAGGACAAGGAATCATGTTTAAATAACAAGTGCATCATTATCACTAAGCTAATCCCCTCGCTGGCAGCCTTGATAATAAACAAAAATAATAAATAAATTAAACGCATTTGCCTTTACAAACAAGGTGAATACAAGACCTTGACCTCGGATGGTCGGATTTGGGTCGTATGCAAAACAAAGCACCATCCTTAGACACACATTGTGGTAAAATGTT